>JAADYI010000266.1:0-22639 GCA_023338185.1 Lagenidium sp. CBS 127285
GTCATCATGGCCGTGTGGTTTGGGCACACGCAGACCCTCGCGGGCATCTCCAAGTCGGTCTCTACGGTCGCGACGGGGATCATGGGCCTCGAGGGGAATCTCGCGACGTTCATGCAAAAGGCACGTTCGTGTGGGAGTTTTGGTCGTGCCGCCTGTAGGGCCCTGTGCTGACGCGCTGCTGCTTCTTTTTGTGTTGTTGTTGTCTTGGGAATGCGAATGCGGCAGGTGCGATATTATGAAAAGTTTTTCCAGCGCGTCGAGAGCTGCCTCCCACCCGAGGTCCCCGCGACCGCCGCGCGGCTCTTTGCCCGCTGTTACGAGTACCGCGAGGAGATTCGGGACGAGCTCGAGTCGAGTCTGGCCTACGTCGCGGATGCCGGGCGCTGGGTCGTTGGCCTCGAGGACTGGAACTCGAAGATGGAGAAGCGCCTCGCGCAGATTAGCGAGCTCGTGCTCCTGACCAACACGCTCCTGGCCGAGCACGCGCTCACGGGCCGACGCGGGGCCGAGGGCGCCATGGACGAGCTCGGGGCCTATCTGCGAACCATTGCGAGCTCGGTCGTGCTCCGGAACACGACCGAGGGCAAGAAGCCATCGCCGCCCCCGGCGTCGGGCAAGGACCCGATTGTGGCCACGGTGAGCGCGGCGCCATCGTCGACCAGCACCAGCACATCGACGCCGGATGATGGTGACGAGGAGTACGCGCCATTGTTTGGGGAGGACCCGACGTCCCCCGACGCAGGAAAAGCCTCGGCAGCGTCGATAGCGGGTCCTTCTCTCAAGGGCGACGCCTTGCTCAACGGCGACGACGAAGCGGGACAAGATGGTGAGGAGGACAACGATCAGCTGAATCCCTTTGCCAAGACCTTTCAGCCGCCTGTGAGTGTCGAGTCAAGTCTGGCGAGTCTGGCGAGTCTCCGTGGTGACTCGGAGTCTGGCAGTGTCTACTACAATGCTCTCGAGCAGCAATCACTCCCGACGAGTCCTGGTGACGACGAGGACGAACCCGATAGCCCCGTGAGCCTCGGTGAATACGAGTGCTTGGAGATGGACTCAATCCCCAAGTACGTTGCCTTCAAGCCCACGGCGCTGTCGCGGAAGCGCCGACTCAAGCTTCGTAGCGAGACTGCCTTTGCAGCCCATGACGAGCCTACGGTTCCCCGGTTAGCCTCCCCACGGCTCTCGCCCCGCGTGTCGGCGTCGAGTAGATCCCGCCACGCCTCACCTGTTCGCGAGATTGATCCAGACCGACAACGGCAACGGCTGATGGACCTCAGTTACTCGTACGACTTTCAACGAGAGATCGCCTGCAACCCGTTTGCATCACCGGGCATGCTCCCCTCGAACGCGCATCCCGATACCATCCCACCACCATTACAACTCGACGGGCAGCCTCCAATGCCCACCGTCCCAGAAATCACGTCGCCGTCAGCGTCACTCTCAGTCGCAGGTTCTGTCGTTACTTTGGATCCCTCGTCGCCGCCGATGCTGGAGGCTGAACATGGGTTTGAATCGGCATTACTTTCGGCGATGAGCGCGTCGATTGGCAGCGACGGACCCGGGTCGTCGATGCCAGATCTCTTTCAAGTTGAGAATGCCGAAGCACAACAAAAAAGTAGACAAGAAGCGGATGATCCTCATCGCGGTCTACTTTCAACTGATGCTCTAACTCCCACGGAACACAGCACACACGAGTTGTCATGAAGGTACAACTTGAAAGAAAAATAAATACACTTGCGGAATGCACGCACTACGAGCACGACCCAACGACACCGCAGGACACTGCGAAGAAATGACAACATAGGAGCCTGCACTACTGCAACTGCGTCGAAAAGATCTGCAGGCCGAGATCTCACGGGTAAGTGTTCATGCAACCATAACGGACGGCAGGTCGTCCGTGGGAGTTGAGTCGGTCGTGTTAGCTGTTGTCGACATGTTGGCCGTTGTCGGGGGCGTAAAATGGAGCACGTCAATCGTGATATCATCGTGATAGTTTCGTCGCTCGCCGGGCTCAATGTCTTCGAGTTCGTCGACGGAAAAGCCAAAATACTCGGCGATCCGGGTCATGACCTCTAGGCGGAGGGCCTCGCTGACGTTCTTCTCACCGTCGCGCCGAAAGCGGTCGACCATCTCGACAATCTCGTCGTTGGTCAGCTCACCATAGAGCCCGTCGGAACCGAGGACGAGAAACTCGGGCCGGCGTTGGCCCTCGGCCGTTGAGAGATCAAACTCAAATACATCCGGAATGGCCGTGATGTACGGTCGGGTGAAGCTCCCGCGGATTCGCAGGCCCCGGGGCATGGGCGCGCGGTTCACGTCCGATATCTTCATGTACGTATCCCCGAGGCTCCGGGTCGGCTGAAGGCGGCCCTTGACGTAAAAGTTACGCGCCCCAATCTCGCGGACAATGTCATAGTCCTCCGGGTAGAGCATCCGCAGGCGTTCTTGCTCGCGCTCGTCATTGGCCGAGTGGTCCCACGTGATCTGCTCGACGCTGAGGGAGCCATTGGGCTCGCGGAAGGCCATGATCGCCCGGCAGTCGCCGCAGCTCGCCACGAAGAGCCGCCCATCGACGACCAAGGCGATGACCGCACAGGCCCCGACCGAGCACGCTGACCACTGTCCCTTGGCAAACTGCCGCTGGCTCTGGCGATGAAACTCCTCGTCAGTCTCGAGGAACCCTTGGATGATGGCCTCGATGATGCCCTCGCTTGATGATCGACGCACGAGGGGCTTCTCGCCTTTTGCACCACCATCGACGTCGTCATCGTCGTCTACAGCGGCGTTGTTCCCGTCTTCGATGTGACCGAGGGCCACGAGCCGGCGCTTGATGTTGGGGTAGAGGTGGCGCTCGACAAAGGCCACGGCCGCCTCGCCGCCGTGGCCATCGTAGCAGCCGCAAAAGACCAAGGGCGTGGCCTCGGGGTGGTCGGCGGTCTCGACGGCGTCGACGATGCACTGCGCGCGGTCCTCATTATGGCGGTTCGCGGCGTAGCTGTCCATGTCATAGCGCCAGACGTAGGCCCCGGGGACGTCCTCGATGACATCCGAGAGCTGCGGGGGCACGGACGGCACACACAAGAGATCGAGGTCGCTGTCCCCGACGGCGTGCGCGGCCTGGAGCGTGCTCTATATCCCAACAACAGCACAGGACACACCGTGTCAGCACAACATCGTCCGACGTCCCGAGAGAGAGAGAGAGAGAGAGAGAGAGAGAGCGAGTTGGCGGTCGCACCTCCTTGTACTTTTCCGGCGAGAGCATGGCAAAGAAGGGCAGGAACAGCGCCTGCCACGGGCTCGAGCTCGACGTCGGGGGTGAGGCCGACGCAGAGGACGAGGAGCTACCGCTGCTGTTGTTGTGGCCCGCGATGGCGGCAGCCGCCGTGGGGATGGCCAGTGGGCTGCTGCTCGTGGCCGACGGCGGTCGCAAAGTGGCGGTGGCCATCGCCGTCGGGACGGGTGATTTCGAACCGCTCCCACTGACAATGGGGATGTGCGGGGCCGTGGGGTCTGGCTTTGTGGCCCCGACCAGTGGACCCACCACCTTGTTGTGGCCCGTGGTGGACGCCGGGCCACCAGTGGAGAGCAGTGTGGCCGTCGTGGCCGCCAGGAGCGACGGCGACGGGCTCGGCCGCACGGGGGCCGTGGAGGTGGTGGTCGTCATCGGGGCCACCGTCGTCGTGAGCTGGGGGTGTGGCGGCCCCGCGCGGCTGCGGGTCGCGCTCCGTGCCCGCCAGAGGGACGCGCGGTTCTTCCGGGCGCAGGCGAGGAGGGTCATCTCGGCGTGTTGGATGTCGGGCCGCCAGGGCGTGGCGGCGACGCACTCGAGGAACTCGTCCGGGAAGTCTATCTTGACGCACGAAAAACTGTTCCGTGTGGCGTCGAGAATAAGGAGGGGTCGGCGTTGAGGAACAGTTTGTTGGGGTCCCGCCGTGGATCTTGGAGGCTCCGAGGACGAGGACGAACTAACGACGATCCGGCCGCGCTGCTTGGGTTTGCCTTGGGGTTTGTTGGCCCCGGAAGATGCTGTTGCTGGGATTGCCACAAAGAAGCGGTGTGTGATGGCGGACACGGCCCAGAGAAATGCTTCAATGTTGCCAATGCGATTTCTTGGTGCCAATTCAACCAGATGGTAGATACTGATTCAATGCATCGTGTCAATTGTTGGGGTGTATAAAATTCAAGTGATGGAATTGATAATCAATATGATGCTGAAATGGATGAAATATTGTAGGTCATGCGTTCAAAAAGGGGCCAATCCCCGTGGTATGTTAAAAAAATGTTCCAAGGATTGTGTCCCATCATGCGTACCTATGTTGCAGAGCCTCTGCCAGAGGCGCATGGAGTCGACACGTTCAATGTGGAAGGAAAAGCTTGTGACCAGTGCATTTTGGTCTAGTGTGCACAGTGAATGCAGCTAATGAACGGAGCAGGGAACAGACAAAGCAACAGGAACTGGTTCAGTTCCTGGTTTTGAATGTGCTCCACCTCTGGGCCCCCCATCAACCTGATGATCAGGAGGTTCTCACCCACACACCCGTATGGGTGCCATTCCTGTTGTTCAGCTTCCATCAACAGAACATTGCTGCTCAGACGGAGCCTCAGTGGAGTGTCGGAGTTGAGACTTTCATTGCACGACAATGCTCTGGCCCAACACCATCGATGAGCGACGCGTCTGTCAACGAGACTTTTTGTCCTCTCGCTTTGGTTGAAGTTTGGGAGCAATGATCATTGATGTTCTCAAAATCGGAGGTGTGTGCTCGCTTGAAGATGGGTCCCATCGTTTGGTTTTGCAACCTCAGTTTGCAACCTTCGGATCAGGTTACAGTAACCCAAAACAACAAAACCGAAATGTCCAACTGCGCCAGCCAGCCGCTGCAGTGTAGCTTGTCTGCTTCATATTACCAAGCGGAAGGGCGCGGTCATCATGACGTAGGTCGCGTCGTCCTGGTCGCTCGCGTGGTACGTCCCGCAGTAGGCGGCGTCGAGGCCCCGACGGACGAGCTCCCCGTTGCCATCGCACACGGGGCTCCCGTAAAAGGACACGACGATCGCCTTTGTGCTCCTGTCGCTGGGGCTCGTGGTCGTGGTCCCGGTGGCCGCAGCAGCGGTGGCCGCGGTCTCGAGCCACGTGAGGATGGTGGCGTCGAGACTCGCGATGCGCGTGTTCTCGGCCATGAAAAAGCTCAGTGTCTGCAGCTGCCGGGGGTCCGCGCTCAGCGATCGCGGGAGTCGCCGGAGCCCGTGGCCCGAGAGCACGAGCTTCTCCAGGGCCATCGTCGACAGAGGCGAGGCCGCCACCGATGACGAGGTCGTCGTCTCCCACGCGGCAAAGAGCTCGTCCGGGAGCGCCTCGAGCTGGTGGTTGACGGCAAAGAGCCGCCCCGTGCGGAGCTGAGTGAGCCCCGTGGGGGCCCCCGCGAGGAACGACAGGTGCAGCTCCTTCCAGACGTGGCCCCCCCATGTGGACCTCGGGCCGAGATCGGGAAACGCCGTGAGGTTGCTATGCTGCAGGGACAGGTAGAGCAGCGAGCGCGGGAGCCGGTCGGCCATGAGTCCCGCGGGGAACGCGCTCATGTTGACGTCCAGGAGGTCGACGCTGTGGAGCCCCGGGTGCCGCGCGTGGGTGATGGCCGCGCCAACGGGCCAGTCCACGAGCGTGCTGTTGAAGACCAAGAGGTTCCGCAGGTGCCCAAACTCGGCGAGGACCGGGGGCAGCGTCAGCGCCGGGCAGTGCAGGAGGAGGATCGTCGTCACGAGCTCCCGGTCCATCCGCGAGAGCACGGCGTCGACCTCGTCGTGGGTGCCGCGGAGGTGCTCGGCGTGGCAGTCGATGGCCACGACCGCACACGGGGCCCGCTCGACGAGCCACGGGTGCAAGGGCGCGAGGCAGTGACGGGCGCTGACCGGATCCCACGTCCGGCGCATGGCCAGCGAGTGGATCCCGAGGACCGCCCCGGCGAGGAGGAGCATGACCCCCATGAAGACGACCTCGAAGCGGCCCTTGAACACCGCCAGTCGCGCCAGCACGAGCTCGCTCTGCCGCCGCACGCGGTCGCCCAGTGCATGGGTCGGTTGGCGGACGATCGCCGACGTTGTCGGGACCACGCTGGCTGGGCCCGGGTGCCGAGCTCTCAGACTGGTCGTCGATGCTACTGCTGTGTTCCCCGTCGTCCGTTGGCTCTGGTGCTTGGCGGAGAGTTGTTGCGCGAGCGAGTTGCGATCGAGCAGGCGCTTGATCGAGTTGAGCCCAAAGACCAGCCCCACGTGCGGCAGGAGCGTCGAGAAGAAGTCGAGCGTCGACGTGACGAAGAGCTGGCGGACGACGGCAATGGATCGCGCGAGCCAGACGTAGTCGTAGATCTTGTCGAGGGGGTACTTGAACTCGGCCCAGTTGTACGGCTCGATCACCGGCCGCAGGAGGACGATGGGGATCACGATCGCACAGACAAAGTCGAGGCACATGTCGATCACGACCGTGAGGACCCGTCGCACGCGGTCCCGCTTGTGGACGGTCAGCAAGAGCACCGGGGAGCTCAACGCGTTGATGATCACCATGGCCACCGCCAGGCGGTTGATCGCCGGTTGGTCCACGGTGCGGCTGATGTAATACGCCTGGTACGTTTGCGAGAGCACCTCGAGGAGCTCCCGAAGGCCATAGTAGACGAAGAAGTACCGACCCGTGACGCCCAGGGCCCCAAGGGCCCGCAGGCAACGTGCAAGTAACCGACGAGCGGCGTGGATCGCCATGAGCGGGATGACGAGGAATCCGTACGATGACGCCGAGCCGCTGGACCCCGGGGAGCTCATGGGATCATAGGGCGCCGTCGACGATCTCCAGTCAAAGACCCAGCGACGCTGCCACGCGGAAAGCACGATCATGCTCCCGACGGAGAGCAAGTGCAGCGCCGAGATGATCAGGTAACTCCACCCGGACATGGCCATCGACTCGACGGGAAGCTGAGCCGCGGAGATGGACGCATACATTGCCGGTTGGCTCAGGAGCAAGTGCACGGCCCCCGTGGCGAATGCGACGATCCCATTGAACAAGTGGAAGAGGGCGATGAGGACCCAAAGCAAAGGATGGACGCCCGAGCGGAACAAGATCCAGCGCTCGCTTTGCGTCGCCGATGACAATCGCCTCGTCCCGCTGGCGGGTGCTGCTGAGATTTGGGGCATCACAGCGTGAAGACGACGCCAATGCAAGACAAAACTGAGTCGCCAGGCAGGAGAAAAAACATTGGCGATCACGTTCAGCTTTCGCACAGCAGGCCCCTTGCACCATCAATAGCACCGAATTCGCAGTTACGCCTCCATTCACAAGACAGACCATCGCAGCTATTCTCGCACAAATGCGCGAACATACAAACATTGGAGAGGGTGAAGACAAATATTCCATTCATCAACCATAGTTAAACGTACATGAGTGCACAATGAAATCCCTTATGCTGCTGATACAGGCGCACCAGTGGGTGGACGGAGAGGCTTCGCGGTCTTTTGTGGTGGTCTCTTCTTGCCCTTGTTTTCATTCTTCGCTGATTTACTCGACGATTCGTTGTTCTCCGTCGAAGCCCCAGCTCCGGGAATGGCTTCGCTGTGAGATTTGGTCTTCCGCTTGGTCTTGCTTTTTTCTTTGTGTGGCTTCGATTCACCATTATTACCACTTGGGCAAGTCTTGTCCTTCTTCCGATCTCGACTAGTCGGTTCATTATGGGGTCTCGTTCGCCGCTGCTGGGCTTGAGCACGACGCTTGTTCTCAAGCTCGATCTGTGCTAGAATTTGGCGCTGTTCTTCAATCAGACGCTCTTCTTCTTCCTTCTTTTGTAGATCGGCAAGGGAGATGTGTTGATGCTGCTCTACAAGTCCCCAGCTGTTCAGAGTCGACGATTTACGAACAAATCCGCCATTTCGAGATTTGGCAGCAGCTTCCGATTCGGCCCTGGCAGCCTCCTCTGCTTGAATCTCTTTCAAACTTTTGAGGTGTTCTTGCTCCGACTTCGCAGGAGGGGCGCCCCATGATGGAGCACTACGACCACTCGATTCTGTTCTGGTCTTCTTCTTTACGCCTTTCTTGATAAAAGCGTCCAACGTGAAGGCAGACGGTTGAGCATGCTCAAGCCCATCATGGCCCACAAGTTGCTTTCGTGCAGGTCCGCTGGTGGGAACCGGCTTACAGCTGCGACTGGTGAGAAGAGGTGACGCGAACTTCTCAATGGTTTGCTTTGGCTGCGTATGTGATCTTGAATCTGTGTGGACTCCAAGCACTGGAAACTCAATCATACCTCGACAGACAGAGGACTGCTGATCTGGAACGTGTCCAGTGATCCACCTCTCGTCACACCGTCCAACGTCTCTGGGACACGGCTTCTTCTCCTTTGCTGCCAGAAACACATCCAGCTTCACAAACTTGGTTGGTTTCGATCGCCTGGTTGTCGAGTGGTCGTGTTTGTTGGACTCTTTCAGCACAGTATCACCAGGCGGATGGGAATCGTCTTCGATACTTGGGTTCGGGATGTTTGGCTTCAGCATCACCGGGGCACAAGGTGATTCAGTACCCGGATTGACGTCCAGTTTCGCAACACTTGTCTTTCTAGCCACGACCAACGGACTCTTTACACCCTTACACGCTGAACTTTTTGCTTCTAGTCGAACTGTTTCCTGCACGTGAGACGGTATGACACGGGGACAAACTGAAGGCAACATCAAATCAAATAACAGCCCGAAGTTGTCTTTGCCACCCATGTCCAGTACAGCATCCCAGTTGGCACGCATGTACTGTTCGCAATATTCGGCAAGCGCTGTTTGACTGTACGTGCTCGCATACTTCCAAACTGTTGCCACGTTCGTGATGTCCAGGTAGCTTGATATGCGGTCCTGGAGTAACGTGCGCAGAGACACGGGGGTTCCTGAAGTGGTGACGACTTCTGATCTTGTTGGAAGGCGAGGCGCGACGAGCAGCACAGTGTGTTGATGACCGGCAGACACCGATATAACTTTCTTTGCCCCATGAACTCTCTTGGGACTGGGTTGCCACGAGTTACCGGGTCCGTGCCCAAGAACGCCTTGGTGTCCTCCTCCCCACGTGATTAGATCCCCGCTTCTCGTCACAACAGCGCAATGATCCTGGGAAGCGCAAATGCTCACAACAGCGTCATATTTGTCCAACAAAACACGTTGTGGAGCACCTGGGGCCAGATTCTTCTTGCTCGAATGCTGGTGGGACAACGCGTCTCCATTGTGCCCCCAGGTGTAGACGGATCCACACGCCGAGAGTGCAATCGAGTGATTTGGTGCGCAGGATACAGCGATGATGTCGGAGCTGAGCAGTTTCCAGTGCGGAACCCACGTGTCCATCATCAGCTGGCTGTTGGCTCGCCGCTTCTCCTTGAAGTTGATTCGACTGGGTACGTTGGAACCGTACCCAAATTGCCATACTTGTCCGTGACTTTGGCCATGTTTCGAGCAACGGAGCACGGCACATGTGTGAAGATCGGACATCGCGACTTGGACAACTCGCACCGAGTCATACGACTCGTAAATGACCGAGAGGGGGTTCCCTGCAACAAGGCGATCAACGCGCTTCGGTGCCGGATTGGGCTGGTCCGTCCCAAAGCCTTCCTTTTGACCGAGCTGACCGCGCTTGTTGGAGCCCCATGTGTAGAGGGATCCATCGTCAGCGCAGATTGCTGCAGAGTGTGACCCCGAGACCGCAATGTCCATCATCGTCATCCCCCGAAAGGCGTCGATACGCTTCGGAGCAAGGCGGCTCTCGGCTTGTAGCGATTTCACAGTGTGACCGAGTTGCCCAAAGCTATTGGATCCCCAGGAGAAGACTTGGCCGTTTGCCGCGAGGGCGAGGGTGTGGTTCTCCCCAGCGGCCACCTTGCTGATCGGAGTCTCATTGAGTGACGTGAGCCGCACCGGTTCCACGTGACTGCAGCCCAGCGCCCAGTGTCAGCGTCAGCGTCAAGCCACAGCAGCACCGCGAGCACCGTACTCAAATTCCTTGCCGGTGCCAAGTCGCCCGCCCTTGCCGAATCCCCACACGTAGACGTGGCCCTGGTCGTTCACGGCCACGGTGTGGAACTTGCTCGCGCTGATCTGCGTGATCGTCGACGTGATCGGAAGCTCAACGAGCCTCGGCGACGACTGCACGTTCACATGTGGCAGGTGATACCCGAGCTGTGGTCACGGCCGAGCGCCTCGTCAGCTGCCTGCTATATTCATTTGTGACCATTTCGACCGCGTCCCACGGACCTGGAAATCCACTTTGCCGAACGTATAGACCATGCCCCCGCGGATCTCCTGGCCATTCCGTCGTCGGGGTTCGTCCGTGCCGTTGCTCGTGCACATCGAGACGAGCTCCATGGGGCTCAGTCCACTGCGATCCCGGGTCTCGTAGAGATACTCCTTCATGTACTGCCGACCGTGCACGATCCGCGCGTGCCGCAGCAGCAGGAGCGAGGCTACATGCGACCAACAACCCCGCCGCGCGCCATCGTCACGACGACGACCACCACCAACAACAACGTAAGAAGCCAAATGAAGAACGTACTCGTGAGGTGTTGGTGGTACAGACTCCGATGCAACGCCGTCCATCCGGATTCCTGAAATCGACCGGTTCGTCAACGTATAAAAACAAAACACACGCGCAGCGTCAGTCCATTGCGGCACTCAGCAACGGCATCGTCGTTGGATGATCCACGGTTCACGATCACGGACCCCGTCGGCGAGACGGAGGTCGGCGCCGTGTCGGAGCAAGAGCGCGACGAGCTCGTCGTGACCGCGACTGGCGGCGACGTGCAGCGCGGTCTCGCCGAGGTCATCGCGCTCGTCCACGGGCACGAGCCCGAGCGTGAGGAGCTCCTCGACGGCCCCGAGGTCCCCATCGCGCGTGGCCTTCCACAGGTCCATTTTTGATATAGTAATCGCTTCGTAGCGTGGCGTCTGCTGCTGCTGGTCGTTGGTGCTTGACGCTGGCCGTCGTCGTCGTCCTCGTTGGGCGCTTTCCTCCCTCTCAACAAGAACAAGGACAACGCGCGGAGGCGCTTTAGGCGACGACGCTCCGAGTCGCGCCCATGATGCTCGATCCAGGCGAATGAAATGCGGCTGGAGATTCGCCACATTCTTGATCCTAGTTGAACGTGAAAATTAGGGCCATGTGCCCGATTTGAACGATTATATGAGGTGCGTTCCTATTCCCAAGATTCAAACATGGCGCAAGTGCAGAACAAATGGGAGAAAAAAACAGAACACCACAGAATGAAAAACCGTTTGAACCATCATCTTTTCGCCATTTGTACTTCGATCCCCAAGGACGGCGATGCCATCGTCTTGGGAGCTTGCGTCACCTTTTTTCATTGTCGAGATGCTACTGGTGAATTGTTTTGAAAAGCCCATGATCGTTTCTCATCCGGATTGAAGTGGCCTATTGTAATCGCAGTGGCTGGGTCTTAAGGCGGTACTTGGTGTCGTCTTGATCACTTTCGTGGTATGTGCTGCAGTAGACGGCGAATTTCGTCGAAAAGATCGGATCCTGACACACGGGACTACCATAAAACGACGCATTCGTCTCCCGTCGACCGCTGAGACCGTCCTCCAACCACATTTGCAAGTTCTCATCCACAGAGGATACGTTGGTGTTTTCGACCATGAGGTATTGTAATGATGTCGTCTGGTGGCGACCCAACGCCAGTGGAATGGTATCGACCTGGGGGCTCGACAGGATCACACGATGGCTCGGAACTGCCCCAGCGAGAAATAATTCCTCGGGGATGGTCTCGACGTGACGCTCGGCGATGTACCATCGTTCCGTTTGAATCTTCCCCAAGTGGGGCGACAGTTCACGGAGGCGATTAAATCGGAGGCTGATCTCTTTCCACTCGTGTGAGTCCCAGGCATCCCCGAGTGTCGATGGCAACATCGTCAGGTTGCTATGCTGCAGTGCAAAATACAATAATGACGGGGGCATGGCGCTTTCGGAAATGCCAACTGGAAAGGTCGACATGTTGACGTCCAAAAGGTCCAAGCTGTACAGACACGGATGGTGTTGACGCGAGATGGCGGCGTCCTTGGGCCAATCGACGATGGTGTTGTTGAAGAGCACCAGGCCGCGGAGCTTGGAAAATTCCGTGAGGATCGGTGGCACCACGAGCTCAGGGCAGTGGGTGATCAGAATCGTTGTGACCAAGTCGCGATCCATCGTTTCCAATATCGACGTGACTTGATCTGCGTGACCCTCGATCTTGTCAACGTGGCAACTCACATGGACGATTGAACAGGGGGTTTTCTTGACGAGCCACGGGCGTACAGGGAAGATACAGTGGCGCAAGCTCAAGGGATCCACGACACGCTGCGTGGCAATGAAATGCGTGATAAGGACTCCCGTTCCGATGCATACCATTACCGCCATGAACGCTGCCTCCACTCTAGCTCGAAGTCTCTGTCTGATCTTCGCTGCACTGGCTGCAGTGAGCGTGTTGATGGCTCTGAGACGCCCACTTGTGATTGCCGCGCCGCGGGATGCTCGTACTACGGGTGACACAGTCGCAACTTGATTGCGTTTTCTCTTTCTCACGCGAGTGAGTCCGCGTCGATCGAGTAGTTTCTTAACCGTGTTCAAACCAAACACGAGCCCCGTGTGCGGAAGTAAAGTTGCCATGAAATCCAGTGTTGAGGTCACAAAAATCTGGCGGACCACGGCGATCGACCGCGTCAACCAAATGTAGTCGTAAACCTTCTCGTCCGGGTACTCCCACTTTTCCCAGTCGTATGGCTGCAGAACGGGATAGATCAAGACGAGCGGGATGATGATGGCGCAGACAAAATCCAGACAGAGGTCGATAACGACAGTCAAAGAGCGTCGCAAGCCATCTTGTTTACGAAAGACGATCATCAAAATTGGTGATGAGAGGGCATTCACCATTACCATTGCAACGGCCAAGTGATTCATCGCTGGCTGCTCGACTGTGCGGCTGATAAAGTATGCCTGATAGCTCTGGGACAGGACCTCAATGAGCTCTCGCCAACCATAGTACGCGAAAAAGTATTTGCCGTTGACACCGAAAAATCCATCAGCTCGAAAAAATGCAAACACAAATGCCCGTATGGTGTTGATAGTGCGACGAGCAAGCATCGACAACGGCGATCCATCAACCGAACCAACTACGTCCGCACTCGACTTGTCCTCGGGAACTGGCGGCTCTGGCCACCCGAACGTCCATGTTCGCCGTCGAATGCTTCGGATAATCATCACCGCAATCGAGATGACGTGTAAAGCCGCGACAATCAAGTAACTCCACCCCGACAACGTGAGCGAATCAATTGGTATTTGGGCCGCGGCGATGGATTCATACACCGATGGCTTGGACATGATCAGGTGCAACGTGCCAGATACGAACGCAATCGCCCCATTGAGACAATGAAAGCTGATGATGAGAAACCAGAGAAGCGCAAAGACAACTTGAGGGACTCGCCGTTTTCGTGCCCGGCCACTGCGCGCAGATTCGTGACTTGGGCGGGACGCAGGCGCTTCACAGTGCTGATGAATCCCAATCTTCGCCATCTCCCAACGCTGGGGCGCTCGAGCACTACTGACATGCGAACTGTCGGGCCCCGAGGGTGAGTCCGCCGTCTAGCGTTTGGTGTCTTGTATTGTGGGGGGAATGAAGGCCATTAAAATAAAACGTCATGGCCGTTCCGTTTGAACTTGCTAGCGTCCATTGTGAGCCTCTCGGCAAAATAAACAAAAGCCTTTTTCGGATTGTGCGTAGCCTCAAGCAGCAGCGACGTGAATGCCGCCGTGTCTGAAGACAAGCAAGAGTCGTTGCGTTCGTTGTCCTGCCTGTCATCAAGACCACGTCCTTGAAGACCAGCGGCGGCGTATTCTCGGTCCTTGCTTGTCTATTAGGAAATGTCGATTAACCGAGGCCTTCCCCTCCCTTCTCTCATTCACTTGCATCATCGACAAAGACGATGGCATTGGTCGTCATCCGAGAGCTACTCCGCAAACTCCTATCGTGCACAGGGCGGTACCCTCGCGGCTTGATCGGCCTCGCGCCGGTCGTCATGAAGAGGAACGCGCACGCGGCCCCACAGAGCAAGAAACTCAGAGCCCAGCCGATGGGGATGCCCTCGCCGACCTGGACGGCAAACAGGTCGGCCTCGATACTAAACGTCTGGCGCTTCTCCAGGACCTCGAGGTAGAGAAACGAGCCGACAAACCACGCGACCTCACGGGGACTCGAGTTCGCGAGGGCCTTGCGCGGATTCGCGGGATCGAGGGCATCAAGAGTCGCCGTCGTGGCGTTCGGGGCCACGGGCTCCCCAAAGACGATCCGCTGCTCCGTCTCCTGGATGCCGAGCTGCTCGAGGAGGACAATGACCTGGCATAGGTCAAAGCACCCGTGGCTGACGGACTTGGCCCCGTCATAGGGCACCTCCCACTCCTGGAGGACGACGAGGGGGACGTTGCAGACGTGATTGGCGGCGACCTTGAGCGCCGCGATCGTCGGCAGCGGGAGGGCGATGCGCGCGGGGGCATCCGAGGCCATGGGGGTCGGGGCCGTCGTTGAGGGCTGGGACTGGACCAGCAGTCGCTCGAGGACGTGGTTCGCAAAGTCCACGGCCGCGACGAAGCGCCCACTGGCGAAGAACGGGCTCGGGGGCTTGGGCTGGGAGACGCTGTTGAGGAAGCAGTAGCTCCCGCTCGGGCAGCCGCGATTGGACTCGCGGACAAATCCCGCGAGCCCCGCGAGACACGCCGCGCTGTCCCCCGTGCCGTCAAAGCCGACCCCCGATGGGACCCCGACGATCGGGAACGTCTCGTGGTAGCCCCGCGGGTAGCACGGGTGGGCGGGGGTGGTGGTCTGGTTGGCCTGCGCCTGATAGAGATGGCGGGCGAGGGCCACGTGGAGGCGGTCCTGGGCAAAGTCAGCGTGCTCGCGGATGTAGAAATCGGTCGTGTTGAGGCTCCGCGAGAGCTGCTTCCGTCGCAAGCCCCGACGCCAGCGCTCCAAGAGGTCAAAGCCCATGACCAGCGTCTCGTCGTGGAGCGAGAGGACCCCCGCGAGCTCGATCGAGCCCGGACCGAGGCCCGCGGCGATGCGGCCGTCGAGGTAGTTGACCCCGAGGAGCTGGTAGTACGCGCGCGTCGTGGTGTCGAGGACCCCGAGGTCATCGCGGCCGAGGAGGAACGGGAACGCCGCGTCCTCCATCGTGTCCTCGTGGAACTGGCGGAAGAGCGTCTCGAGGCGACCCGGGCGGCGGTGGCCGCCATCACCATTGCCGTTGCCATGTTCGCCGCCGCTGGGGCTCCGCATCGCGAGCTCGAGCTCTCGGCTCGCGAGCACGTGCGTGTGGCAAAAGCGTGGGGCGATCCCGAGCTCCGGGTGGCTCGTCAGGTGCTCGGCGATGCTCAGAAAGCCCGGACGGAGCTGCTCGTAGGCGCCGATGGCGTGCATCTCCTGGAGCCCGGGGAGGATGTGCGGAAAGTGATCCGCGACGACCACCACCGCATCGTCGTCGTTGCCACCACCGCCGCCGCCGCCGCCGCCACCGCCGCCGCCGGCACCGGCGCCGTCGGTCGCGCGGGCGACGTGGACGAGGACGAAGCGGTTCCGCGCGGGCGTGGCCTCGACAAAGATCCGGCACTTGGGCCGCGACGTGGCCACGATCGGGTCCTGGGCGGCGTCGCCGCCGTTGCCGACGCCCGTGAGCGACTTGGCCATCTCGGCCGTGCGGTGGAGGGCCTTCTCGACGGCCCCGAGTGAGGCCGAGACGCCGCTCGCGTGCAGGACGAGGAGAAGAAGGAGCTGCGCCATCGTGGGGGCCAGCCACCGGCTCCGCGCCCGCCGCGATCCGGTCCCCGCCGCCCTCAGCGCCATTGCCCCAAGTCGCTGCTGGTCGAGTGGGGTCGAATTTGCCTTGTGATGTCGGTCGAGGAGCATGAGAAAGAGCATGGTGTCGAGGGATCTGGGTTCCTATCGGATAGACATTGCTTCCGGGTATCAAATCTGAGGTTAGGTACAACAAACAGGAGAAATTGGACCCAAAGGTGAAACTGCACGAGTATACTAGTACGCTCCGGATATGGGGGTGCTCATATCACCTACAACATGTATACAGGACCAAAAACCAAGTTGGTGAGCTCTTTGTGTGTGTGTGTGTGTGGACGAGATAGGTGTGACCCCGCATTGACTCAACGGACACCGTCGTTGTTGACCGCCGCTCGACGACGACGGCGACGACGATCATGGCGGCCATGTCCATGGGCGCGTCGACGGGCTCGTCGTACCTCCTCCACGCGTGCATCCTCCTGCTGCTGCTCATCGTGAGCCTCGTGCAGATCATGTTCTTCGCGTTCCTCCCGGATATCCAGCTCCATGCCGACTTTTGCAATGCCACCATCACCTCGCGGACCCTCACGGCCGCGACGAGCCCCGAACTCGCGACGCCCATGCACATGTTCTACCGCTCGCTCTTCCTCTCCCCAAAGGAGATCGCCCGCCGGGAAAAGGCCGAACGGGAGGCCCTCGAGCACGAGCGCCTGGCCCAGGCCGCGACGGCCAAGAAGACCCCCAAGATCCGCGGCGATAAGAAAGCCGGCGGGAAGACCGGCGAGGAGGCCGAGGTCCCGGCCATCGCCGGCGCCGGCGCCGCGGGGCCCCTCGGGCACTCGGAGATTGTCATCCAAAAGGGCTTCTTCCTGCAGGCCCAGGGCCAGGGCCACGAGCCGCTGAATGCGAGTTCGTCGTACTGCATCAACCTGATCACCCCATCCGACAGCCCCGGGGTCCTCCAGGACTTTGAGCTCTATCTCAATGCCCTGCCCTCAAGTCGACCGATCTACGCCTTCAAGGGCTACACGGTGCTACCGCCGTCGGTCATTGACCTCTACCTCGAGCGCCACCCCGTGGACCTCAAGTACTATCGGTATTTCACGGCCCCAAAGGAGAAGACGATCTGGATGATGCAGAACGCCGAGTTCTTTGATCGCCACGAACTCGCGAACCCGGACGTCGGGGTGATGATCGTCAAGAACCGCATTGGCCTGAAGAAGGTCCTCGAGTACCGCCATCGGCACAAAATGGGCTACACAGTCTTCTACACCAAGCACACGAGCCACGATGTCTATCTGCCCGAGATCGAGCGCGACTGGACCTCGTTTCTCCACCTCGCGGGGTGGAGCCCCTTCAAGAACACGCGGGTGATCCTCCAAGCCTGGGCGCTGCACCCAGAGTGGCCCAAGCTCGTCCTGCGGGTGATCAAGGCCGACATTTGCGCGTGGATCGACGAGACCTACGGCCCCGCGGACGACTGGCGACTGGCGAACGTCGACTACAAGTGCGGCTCGGAGCCCCTGGATATGAAGAACGAGCTCCAGAACAAGATTGGCCTCCACCTGTGTCCGAGCGAGACGGAGGGTTTTGGGCACTACATCAACGAGGCCCGGAGCGTCGGGGCACTGATCCTGACGACCAACGTGGCGCCGATGAACGAGCTCGTGGACGAGCGGAGTGGGGTCCTCGTCGGCCGAGCCCACGAGTGGTGGTGGCAGACCAAGGGTGATTTATTTATGCCGCTGGCGCACGTCGACGTCGAGGATGTGGAGCAGGGCGTCGAGCGGATCCTTTTGATGAGCATCGACGAGCGCAAGCGCATGGGCCGTCGGGCCCGTGCCAAGTACCTCGAGGACCGGACGTACTTCCTCAATGCCATGGCCGCGATGGAGGAGAGTCTGTGCCAGGAGGAGATCCGCATTGATAAACTACAGCCGTATTTGTATTAGTGATTTTTGAAATGAAATAAAAAAGATCACACTCGAGAAAAGCTCTTCGCCGTGGATGTGTCGAATTGAAATGAAAAGGAGGCGGCGGATGCTTGCAGATGATGGATGCGAGACTGGGGATTTCCTACGTTTTGCACTAATTTCACATCGAGAGAGGGGGACAACTCGGGAGTACAGACTCAGACTCGGACACGACCGATGTGGCTCATACTTGTCGGGATTGCTGTTGTAGTAATTTTCGTTGTTGTCGCTCCTGGAAGCGAGCACGGACGATGGACCGGAAAACCTGCACGGATGCCTTGGAGAGCGTCACGGCGACCATCGGATTCTCCGTCTCGATCCGGACGAGATTCGGGGCGATGACGATGGCGAGCTGATCGACGCCCATGTGATTGTCCTGCTGGTATTCGGCGACGTGGGCGAGGAGGTCGGCGAGCCAGTAGACCACGCAGAGCTCCAATGGCCCGAGCATCCGCTCGACCTCGGCGACGGGGTTCTCCATTCGGCACAATTTCTCCATCTGATCGCAAGGGATCTCGTGCAAGATCGGTACTGGGAGTTCCCGGAACCAGAGCTTGATCAGATCCGCCAGCACGCGGACGTCCGAGATGGAGCCATTGAATGATCCGTGGTTGATGTCGTGCATCGCCTGGTCGCGATCGTCCTTGTTCGGGGATTCCCGAAAGATGTACGGCGTGCGGTAGCCGTGCTTGGCGACAAAGTGTTGTTGGAGCATGATCAGGACCGCGGGGATGCGCTCGCCGTACGCGGGGACGACAACCCGGGGGACTTGGCGAAAATGTAAACGAAACTGCTGATTGAGGAGCATGGGCTCGGTGACCTGCTGCTTGGCGCTCGCGTCCTTGGAGCTGCTCCACGCGCGACTCCGCTTGGCGTGGAGCTTGTGTGGGGGTTTGAGTGGAGAGTTGTTCCCGGGGCCGACGACGACGTTTTGCGTCGCGAGGTACTCGAGAAAGCTCTCGGGGATGCCCTCGAAGCGGGCCTCGGCAAAGTTGTAGTGCACATGAACATCGTGACGCATACCAAACGGCGCGCTGATCTCATAGATGCCATCAACGGGATCGTCACTGGACGATGGTGAGGCCGGGGAGGCCCCGAGTTTCTCCGACGTCGGGGGACTCGGTCGACGAATATTGAGACACGAGCTCATCCGGTCGACTCTTGTGGAAGGAGGCAGGTAGATGACCTGGATCGGAACAAATGGGGCCGCACCGACGTACGCGAGCCGGGACGGGAAGAACAGTGAACCGTGGCGACGTCGGCTCGAGTCGAGGCGAACTTGCGGTGGTGGAGGTTGAAGGTGGAAGTCCGTCGCAAGACAACTCCGCGGATGATGGTTGTGTTATCAGTCGTCGAGTGCCACCGCCACCAAAGACAGACAGCCAGCCACCCGAAGATGTCGACGTCGGCAAACAACGATGGGGACGAGTCGAACCGGACGAGGGAAAGAAGTTGGCCACACGCGGATGGGCAACAGGCACGAAACTCGAGGGCTTCACGTTAGAACTCGTGACCGGACGCCGCTGGGCAGAGCACCGCCGAATTCCTTCCGTTGTTTTTTTGTTTTGTTTTTCCCTCCTCTTTCCTTGCTGCGCTTGCGAGTCCCAACTGGCAACGGCAGTCAGTCAGCAACCTCGGAAAAGGGGGGTGGCACGTGGGTCCTTGTGGGTTCTGCTGGGGTCTTGCTCTTGACTGGGGATGCAAGCACAAAGCCGCCACCTGGTCTCGGAGATTGATCGACGGCTCAACGTCGGCAGCACGATAGGGCAAATGGCCCGATCGCTCGCTCGGGCCAACTATAACCAGCAGAAACAGCGTCTCACGGAGCCGTTTCCCGTGTTCTTGCTGTTGTGTGGGTGGGTTGACGCGTCGTCTGGGGGCGCGGCAAGCACCGGGGGGGTGGGAGATATCAGTTTCCGTTCGCGGGGGTTGCGGCGAACGCGACCCGTTGCAAAATGGCTCGCGCAAGTACGCGAGCGAGCGAGAGAGAGCGAGAGATCCGGCGCGGGCGTGCAGGTGCGTTGCGCCCTTCCGACGTTGAATACCGGCGCCGTCCCGTGGTCCCAGCTGGCGGGCGAACGCGTGCTGCACAAGTGACCGCGTCGATGAATGGCGGCGAATTGGCGACACGCCCAACGCCCAGCACACACGACGCTCGCTACGGACGCTTTGCGGGGGTGCGTGAGGACTCCTCAGAGGAGCGGCGCGGCGCGCGAGTTGAGTCTGACGTCTGACGTCGACGGCGTGTTGTGTCCCGAGTTGACTGCTGGGCGTCGACGTGGGCGGATGCGGTGGCCACCAACCGCAGAAGGAAGCACGCACACAGTACTGTACCCCGACCGAAGAACAAAGATCGAGGGGCGCACGCGCGTGTGTCAGAAGTTCCTTACACAAAACGTGGGCCTTGGATACGGTACAGTAGCGCCGGGAACAGTTCCAACGGCCACGGTGACAGGCTGTGTGCTTGCGGCCAGGCCCGAAGGTGACGGGGGTGACTGTAGGTACGACGAGACACGGTACACTGGGACGAAACGGTTCCGCGTGTGCGTGTAGACGCGTGCTCGCGCGCGCACGTGAGAATCCAGTGCCGCGGCCGCGAGGGGCGATGACAGCGTGGCGGCTGTGGGTTGGTGGGTGTGCTTCTCGGCGCGTGCGGAATACGCACTGCGCTGCACTGACTGGCCCAGCGGCGGAGGTGAGGGGCGGTTTCGAAACCGGCGCTGGCGTTGGGGGTGGTTGTGGGTGGATGAGGGAGGGAGGGAGGCGATGGGAAGCACAGCACTGGGGCGAGTGTGAGGTTGACTCGACGCGGCCGACCGTCCGCAGTCAGTCAGCTGTGGTCGACCTGGCGTCGGCCACGGACGCACACAGCAAGTGGCGTGGTCGGTCGATGAGAGTCTCTGCCCTGTGAAGTCCACGATGGAGGAATGTGTGTGTGTGGGCGGAGGGAGGGACGCACACAGCGCGTGCCCTGTAGGTGGCGCCGACACACA
This sequence comes from Lagenidium sp. CBS 127285, assembly GCA_023338185.1. Lineage (NCBI taxonomy): Eukaryota > Oomycota > Peronosporomycetes > Pythiales > Pythiaceae > Lagenidium > Lagenidium sp. CBS 127285. The sequence goes on from JAADYI010000266.1 coordinate 20,803, forward strand.
GGAAGAACCGGAATGTGTGTTGGGCCGATCTTCCATGTTTTTTTTGTCGGTTTTGTTCTTGGGTACAAACTGCACTGTTTTTATGTCGGTACATTCCAGCACGACGTTTTAATTGGCCGATATGATTCGGTAACTCACGCGGATTGGTGAATTTGGTATGAAATCGGACCATCACGACAGTTTTCGTGCTCCTGCTTACTATTTTTTTTTGTGGAACATGAATCAGAAGAACCACCACAGACAGTTGAGACAAGTGCCCCCGCCAAGTTGTCGGAGTCCGACAACTTGGCGGCGGCACTTCCGACTCGGACGACAGATCACGTCGTTATTATGATCGAGTGGTGCTCACTGAGCAGTGCAATGGCCAACTCTCTCAACTCGCGGTGGTCTCCATTTGTGAGCCACAAATGGAGACTAAAAACTGTGACGAGTTGATGGTTTGCACTGGGGGAACCTTTGCAGAGCAGTCAGTGTCACCGCTTTAGACTGAATGTTGCGATGCTGATCGGCTTACTTGGGGTCTACAGTATTATACTCTGTATAGGGATATGGCAACAGTGGTTGTTCTTTGGATCAGATTGACGGTTCGGGGCGCTTTGAGCACCACGCACCATTGTTGATGGTTGATCTCAATATGGTGACCCACCGTGTCCAGTCCTGTGGGCTGGCCGGAATTGTGGCGGACTGGGAGACTCGGCAGTCCAAATTGCAGTGCGTGTGCGCTGTGCGTGTGCGTTCAATATTCAGCAAAGATCGAAGGGGACCGGAAGTTCACACGCAATGACATCGTGATTCATGATTCGTGAATGCTTCCCGTGACGGAGACCCTTCGTCAAGTCGATCGCTCGTCGAGTGGACGAGCTGCCGTGCCGGCGTGTGTGACACTGTCGGCAATCTGGATGCGTCACCCCGACGGTGGTCAAGAACAAGTCTTTCAGAGAGACTTGGAGCCTGCCAGTTCACCACACATCGTTGAATGGTGACTCCCCCAGTCGCGTCGCGCTCTTGTCTGCCTGTTCCCCTTCCCCAGTGTACCAGATTCTGCAAGGAATCTTGTCGTTTTGTCTCGTTCAAGGGAGATCCAACGGCATCGACAGGGAGCCTCCCGAGTCGGAGATTCCGCCCATTTTCGTCCGTGCGTGTCTGAAGCTGATGCCCATTGCGATCACGCATCACACTTGAAGTGAACGCTCCACCCAGTTCGGAGATGCTGCAGTTTTAAAGATCAAACACTTTCAACGTTGCCAACTCTGATCGTGCAGTGTTGGCAACCCCAACGGATCGCTGGGTCTGATTCGCACGAGGAATCGATCACAACATCATCGACTTTGATCGTGGTCGTGCACGATTCGAGCACGACGACCATGATGGTCGTCGTGCTGATGGTCACCATCAGCACGAACAATCTCAACCACGAATCGCGACATGAAGAATCATGTTCCGAAGCGGTTTGGACCAAACGGCTTCGGTCAACTTTGGATTCCAACTCGGTCCGAGTCTCGGAACCGTCACGATTCACACTTGTCGCAAGCAGATCGGATGCACCTGATGTTCCTGGCGCACGAGCGCGCTTCTTCCGCTTATTAATGAAGAACTTGTGGTCGCTTCGCGTGAGGAATCCACGAGCCACGTCTCGGAACCTTCGCCCCCGCTGCCATGTCACCTGACATGTCAGGATCCAAGTGGACCAGCACGAGATCCTCTTCACCAAGGGTCAACTCTTTCGTTGGCAAAGATATGGCGCAGCTGATGGGATCATTCGTGACCGTTTCCAAGGCAGAATGGGCCGAGGGGCTCACGAACTCGTGCGACCATCTGGAGGCGAGGATCTGCTTGA
>JAADYI010000267.1:0-22628 GCA_023338185.1 Lagenidium sp. CBS 127285
CCCCCCCCCTCTGCCTGCAGACTGCAAACTCTGTCCGTCTCACCCGCAGCACTCTCCATTTTAGCAGCATCAGCACATCCGCAACAGCACCATGAGCAGCAACAACGCCGCCGAGAACGACAACAAGAAGCCCTGGGACGCGGCCGTCGCGTCGGTCCGGGGATCGGTCGACGGCGTCGTCAAGAACGTCCAGGACGCGGTCGGAGGCAACGTCCAGCAGGTCAAGGAGCTCGCCCAGGGCCAGGTCGCGCAGGCCCAGGAGCTCACGAGCAGCGCCCGCGTGGCCATCAGCCGCGTCGGCCACGAGGCCATCACGGGCCTCAAGGGCGTCGTGCGTCCGGTCATCCAGGTCTTTGAGCAGGCCGACTCGAAGGAGGGCACGGAGCTCCGCAAGCAGATCTCGTCGGTCCGTCAGCAGGTCAACCACCAGCTCCACGATGCGCAGGTACAGAACTTGTTTGTTTGGAAATCTTGTCCGCGCGAGGCCTGAGCCCTTTCTCGGTTGTGGTCTGTATCGCGCGTCTAGTTGAAGCTCCAGGAGACGCAAAAGGCCGCTGATGAGCAGCTCGAACCGGTCAAGTCGGCCCTCGCCGTCGCACAGACACGTACGGAGTGAAGCCATGCCGCATGGACCCGCCCCCGATACTGACGTGTTTAATGGTTTGCACTCTCTCCCGCTGCCAACGTCAACGTCCCGCCCGCAGAGCTCTGCAAGGTCAATGCGTTCCGCCGGGAACACCCCGAGGCCGCGGTCGCGGGCCTCGTGACGATCGTCGGCGCGCCCTCGCTCCTGCTCCGTACGTTGTCGCCCCGTGAATCTCGTTTTTGATTGATCGATCTTCTGACTCTGTCGCTGTGTTGTCTGTTGCGATTTCTCCACTGGCGCATTGTGGTCCCGCAGGTGGCAAGGCCGTGGCCGTCCGCAATGTCCTCGTCGCCGTCGGCGCCGGTGCCGCCGTCGCGTACACGAGCGACAAACTCGCCGAGAAGAAGAAGAAGTGAATACCGCCCCAATCTCAACTCTTTATATTCTTCAAAATCTGAAACAACAAACCGCATGGCCATCCCCCGCATTCGCTCTCTCTCTCTCTCTCTCCTTCTTATCTCCTCTGTCGGCCGTGGGATCGACGCCGGCGGCGCGACCTCCTATATGATCCTTCAAATGATCGCAACCAGAGCGAAAAGCGATGAGTACCCGCCTTGCTCCATCATAATGCTCCCAAACAAGCCACGTGATCAGACACATCCCTCTCTTATCTGCACGTCCAATACACCATCTGTGCCCAGTACTATCACCTAGCAGAGGTTCGCATGTCCCAGTTGGCTCAAAATCTCTCAATACCATCATCCGGCCGCCAACTGCTTCACACACATACATACACAAGCAGACGCCCGCGGGTGTGTGTGTGCGCTGGCACGTCCGACACGCCCCAGCTCGACATCGCTCGCGCGCTGGATTCGACTCTGTGTGGCCCCACACGCGCGGGACCTTCTGTTCCGCCGGCCGCCCGCCCGCCCGCCTGCCTCCTTTCGATGGCGCCGCCACCGCCGCTGTCCGAGGCCGAAAACACGGACCACGAGCGTCGCCGAGTTCGCCGCCAGCGCCGCCGCCAGCGGGATGCCGTCGACTCCCCACGACCCCACGCCGAGCACCAGCAGCAGCGGCGGCCGCTGCCGTCGCGACTGCTCAAGACCCACCGGGCCTATGGGCTCCCGAATGCCAACCAGATCCTCCTCACGCTCGTGGCCTCGGTCATGCTCTTTTTCGAGCTCCTCCGCCCGCGGTGGCTCGTGTTTGACCCCGCCGATGCCACCGCGGGGCTCTTTGGACTCGAGCTCGCGGGGCCCAATGCCACGCGGTCCCGCCTCCCGTGGCGCGAGTACTGCGACCCGGACGCCTACAACCTCACGGCCCCGCTCGACGCCACGCGCTGGCCCCCGTTGGAGCAGCCCCTGAGTCCCACGGAGGCCCAGTGGTTTTGCGATCGCAACATCCCCGAGCTCACGCGGGTCCTCACGGCCACGAGCATCGCCTTCGCCGTGCTCAGCCTCAGCACCGCGCTGTACCTGCACCTGGGCGTGCCCTCGCAGCGCCAGATCGCGCTCCTGGGGATCCTCCCGGGGCTCGCGCTGCTCGTCACAGGTCCGTGTGGGCATCCATGCATGCGCGTTGTTGATCCGTGGGTCACGAGCTCGGACTCATTTGAGAACATGCTCGCGCCCTTGTCGTGTAGCGATCCTCGGGTTCACCGTGCTCATCCTCTGGGGGAGCCACTTTTCGCAGTATGATCACGGCGACTGCTTTGGCCTGGCCGTCGCATCGACGGTCATCGCCACCCTCGCGTCCGTGTCGATGGTCATTCGCTGGCGATGGGTACGTTGCGTCGTTCAGTCGCTTGGTTCGCGTTGTGTTGTGTTGCTCTTTATTCCTCCTCATCCACTTTTTGCTACCTCTGCAGCCCGGTATCTGCGCCGTCCCGAATGAACAGCAGGCCTTTGAGGCCCGGAGCCATCGACGGCCGCTCGCCGGTGGCGCCGCTACCACGACCACGACCACGACCAATACAACCACCACCACCGCAGCCCAGGATCCGAGCCCCGCGCAGTCCCCACGCGCGGCCAACACGTTTCACCGGATCGTCTGAGACCGTCCTCCGTTTCCCAGTAGCACTTGTCTTTCTTATTTATTGCACCGCCGACGGTGGCTCTCGAAGATCGCGGCCCCCCGCACGAGCCGCCCGCGATCAACAACGAGGCACGAGGCAGCGCTCGTACACACACACACAAGTCCATTTTATATTGTGCTCGCACTCTCTCTCTCTCTCTCTCTTCTTGTCTCTGGTCTCGCCAACTTGACGACGACGTTGGGTCGATGCACATGCTGCTCCTTCAGTTCCTCTACTACGTGTCTCCTTACTCGCTCTCATCGCCGCTGTCGGCCTTGAGCTTGGCCAGGACACGACGCGCGTACTCGGCGATGATCTTGCCATTGGCGGCGTCCATGCGGACGTAGGCCGCGAGGGTCTCGGGCCGCGTGGGGATCTCCAAGAGGTAGAGCAGCGCCCGCTCGGCGCTCATCTTGACGGCGATGTTGTTGCTCTTGATGAGCCCAAAGGTCGGCGGCACGAGCGTCGCCAAGTGCGCACGCGTGGCCTCGGGGTCCCGCTTGGCCAGGCGCTTGGCGATCTTGACGGCGCTCTTGGACACGTCCTTGTTGGGGTGGGCAATGCCCTCGGTGAGGATCCCAACAAAGGCCTCGATCGAGCCCAAGTCCTGCTTGACCAGGGCCGCGATGGCCCGGAGCGCCGCGGCCCGGACGGCCACGTGGTCGTCGACGCCCAGTTGCCGGAGGACCTCGGCCACGGGCGCGGCCACGTTCGCCACCCACGCGGGCTTGGCCACGAGCACGAGCTCGAGGAACGCCGCCGCGCTTTGCTTGCGGGGCCACGCGAGGGCCCCGAGGTCCCGGCCATCGGCCGCGAGACCATAGGCCAGGGCCCGGGCCTCGGCCCCTGGGGCGTCGGCGGTGTCCGAGGCCACGGCCTGAGCGAGGCACTTGCTCGCCCGGGCCCGGAGGTCGTCGTCCGGGCTCTCGATGAGCTCGACGACTGCGGCCTCGAGCCCCTGGCGCACGGTCGCCGAGACCTTGTCCCCGACGCGGTGGACAATCTCCGTGAGGGCCTCGAGGTTGGCCTCGCGGATGCCCCCCGTCGTCGTCGAGAGCTTCTCCGTGAGCTCGGCCACGAGCGGGTCGATGCGGGGGCTCAGGGCCACGAGCATGCTCAGGGCCGAGGTCCCATGGCGACGGACCTCGCCCGCGGGGTCGTTGAGGGCCTTGACAAAGGTCGTCTGGAGCTGCGGGAGGAAGGGCTTGAGGGCCACGCCGCCCTTCTCCAGGATGATCTCGAGCGTGTGGAGGATCGCGGCCTTGACGTGACCCGGGAAGCGATCGCCGGCGATACGGATCAGCGGCCCCGTGAGCTTGATCAGGTACGGGCGGAGGGCCGCGGCGCTCGAGAGGAGCACGAGCTCCCCGAGGCCCGTGGCCGCGCTCTGCCGGAGGTCCGGGGAGCCGTTCATCAGCGCGTACTGGTAACTCGGGAGGAAGGGCTCGAGGCCCTTGGGGATGCACAACCCGGGGAGCAAAAACTCGCCCGTGGCCCCGACGCCGCCCTTGCGATGACGGGCGTCGCTGACCAGTGAGTTGATGCTCTGGCGGATAAAGTCCACGTGCTTGGCAAAGTCCTCGGGGCGGATCGTCGCGTTCATGCCCTTGAGGGCCTCCGAGGCGGCCTTGACCACGGTCCCCTCGGGATCATTGAGGTGCGTGACGATCTGGCGGAGGAAGAGCGCGGCCTGGTCCGTGTACGTGGTCGTCGTGTGCCCGCAAAACTCGGCAATGAGGTAAAAGGCCAACTCCCGCTCGGGGACGATGTCGCTCTCGCAGTGCTTGCAGACCTCGATGGCGAGCCAGTGGACGCCCCCGTCCTCGACCGCGAGGACCACATCCCGAAGCGCGAGCTTGATCTCCTCGGCCAGGAGCGGGTTCGTCGTCAGGTACGCGACGTACTGCGGGATGAACGTCCCAAAGACCCGCTCGACCTGGAAGTGGATCACGGGGCCCGTGGCCTGGGCGACGCGGGAGATGGCCCGCACCGAGGGGGCCGTCACGGGCGTCGTCAGCAAACGGGGGATCAGGTACGGGAGCACCTCCTTGGACTTGACCCGGAGCATCTCCTGGAGGCCATTGAGCGCCCGGTCCTGGGTCTCCACGTGCGACGAGCGGATCCGCTGGAGCAGCGACGGCACCGTCTCGTCGATGGCCCGGTAGCCAATGCTCTTTTGGAGCACGTCAAAGGCCAGCGCCGCCGAGCTCCGGACCAAGGGGAGCTCGTCGCAGAGGCCATCGAGGATGGCATCGACGAGCGTGCTGACAAAGTCCTCGAGCTGCTTCTTGTTGCAGCACTCAATGACCTCGGCGAGGCCAATGCACGCCCCCTGGCGCTTGCCCGGGGGGTTGGACTGGATGAGCCCGTCGCGGAGGATCGGGACAATCTCCGGGAGGACGTTCTCGCCGAGCTTGCGGACAATCTCCCCGAGGGTCCGGCCGGCCATGGTCTGCTTCTCGACGTGGTCACCCGAGAGCGCATTGACGATGACCCCCATGAGCGTCGGGAGGATCTGCCGGAGGGTCTTGGGGGTGTTGGCCACGACGCTCTTCCAGACCTGCAGCGAGCTCTGGCGGACGACCGCCGACGTGTCCGAGCGGATCATGTAGAGCGATGACAGGATGGCATTCCGGCGCTCCATGCCCAGGGTCTTGATGATGGCCTTGTCGCCCGCGGCGCTGCCGGCGGCGTCGTCGTCCTCATCGACGTCCCCGCCCGAGACCTCACTGAGCCCGACGGCCCGGGTCCCGCTGATCCGGTACATGAGGTCCCCGAGGAGCGTGACCGAGCTCTGGCGGATCCGCCAGCTATCGTCAAAGAGACCGGCCTCGAGCGACGGGAGGATGTCTCGCGTGTGCGAGAGCGCGTGGGCGTTGACCACGACGTGGCCCGCGTGCATGGCCACGTCCCGGACCGTGTCGGCTTCGTCCGAGAGCCCCGAGACGATGATCGGCAGCGCATCGCCCAAAAACACGGCAAAGCCCTTGCCCAGGGCCGGGGGGAGGAACGCGATGATCCAGAGCACGCCCTCGCGGACCGAGAACTTGGGGTGCCGGGAGAGCGGGAAGATCTCCTCAAAGAGCGTCGACTCGACGCGGTCCTTGCCCAGGGCCACGAGCACCTCGCAGAGCCCCTGCGCGGCCCCCGAGCGCTCGACGCTCCCATAGTCGCCCTTGATGGCCTCGAGGAGCCACGTGAGGATATCGGAAAAGTGGCTCTCGCCGAGGCCCTTGACGAGCTTGCCCATGGCCTTGGCCGACACGGCCCGGACCTCGGGGATCGGGTCCATGAGCTGGCTCTTGAGCGACGGCAGGACCATCTCCATGTACGGCGCGAGGTCCTTGGCGTCGTTGATCATCGAGCACATACTCCCGACGATCAGCGCCGACTTCTTCTTGGCATCCCCGGCGCGGTCCTTGAGGCCGCGGGTGATGATCGGCATGACCAACGCCAGCGACGGCGCGTCGATCGAGTGCTGGAACGACGTCGACTGGAGCTGCTGGAGGGCCTCATTCGTGTGCTTGTTGGGGTCCTCGAGGGCATTGAGCAGCGCATGCGAGATCGACGCAATCTCCGGGTTCCGGACGACCGAGCCAATGTCCCGCAGCGCGCTCTTGCTGGCATCGCGGACCTTGGGGTGCGAGTCCGTGAGCGCGTCCGTGATCTTGGGGACGACCTGCGGGAGGCACGAGCCGAGCTGCCGCGGGGCGCAATAGGCCATCGAGCCCAAAAGCTGGATGCCCGCCTGCTTGGTCCGCCACGCGCCGTCCTCCATCGACCGCAGGAGCGACGGCAGCACGAGCTTGACCCCATGGGCCGAGAGGTTGGCCATGATCTTCTTGGATGTCTGGCTCGCGGCCTCGCGGACCTGGGGGCTCGCGTCGGCAAAGCACTTGAGCATGATCGGCAGGATGACGATGATGTACGGCTCAAAGAGCAGCCCGAGGCGCTCGCTGAGGCACTCAAAGACGAGCATGGCCCCCTGGCGGCCGTTGGCCCCGCCGGTCTTCATCATCTCCTCGAGGCGGGGGATGACATCGTGCTGCTTCAGGGCCGAGATCCCGAGGCCCTTGATCACCGCCGACACGCCAAAGGCCGCGCCGATGCGCTCGCCGAATGTCTCGGCGCTCGTCGCCCGGGTCAGGAGGTCACTCAGGAGGTCCGTGCTGCGGTCCTTGACCGCGGGGATCAGCGGCGCGAGGCACGTCGCGACCGAGCGCTGCACCGACTCGGAGGGGATGTTGAGGGCCTCGATGAGCGAGTCGACGATCGACGAGACCTTGGGGTCGGTCTTCTCCATGTGCTTGGCCAGGGCCCCGAGACAGACGACGACGCCCTCGCGCTGGTGGTCATAGCGCTCAATCTCCTTGGGGTCCTTCTGCGATGGCTTCTTATCCAGGGCCTGCTCGAGCACCCGGAGGAGCGAGGTCGTGTGGCCGTCGCCGCCGTAGACGTCGATGAGCTGGATGCCCGTCTTGCGCATCTGCGCCCGGACCGTGGCATTGGGGTCCACGAGTCCGTGGTCAATGACAAACGTCAGGGCCTCGAGGGCCATGGCCGGGGCCAGCGGCGCCCGGGCCGCGGCCATCTTCTCGAGGCTCAGGGCGACGCCGCAGCGGGGGACGTAGGTCGCGGGCTCCTCCAGGGGCTCGGCCTGGCCGGGGCGGCGGAGCTTGGGGTTGCCAAACTCATCGAGGTGCTCGACGGCCTTGGGTAGGTGCGCGTGGAACTGCTCCTGGAGGTTGCGAAGGATCGACGCGATGGTCTCGGGGAACTGCGTCATCCCCTCGGCGAGGGCCAGGGCCGCGCTCTCGCGGACGTTGGTGTGCTGGTGGTTGAGGAGCACGAGGAGGGGCCCGGCGAAGAGCGTCGTCAGCGTCGAGGCCGTGAGCTCCCACACCGCCTTGGCCACCGTGCGGTTCGCCTCGGCGGGGTCGTAGCGCGCGAGGAAGAGCCGACTGGCCAGGAGCGGGTTCGTGTCCGTGCGGAGCTCGGCGTCGTCGCTCTCGGCGACCTGCTCGAGGGCCCGCAGACACGCGAGTCGGACATCGGCCGACTCGGACAAGAGCCCCCGGTCCCCGAGCAGCGGGGCCCACTCCTGGGGCGAGAGCTCGGGGCCGAGACAGACATTGGCGAGGAGCTGGCTCGGGGCGAGGTCCGCGTTGGTGATCGGGACGATGTCCCCGGCGGACGCCCGGGCGAGGAGGTGCAGGACGAGCTCGAGGAGCTCCCGGCGGAGGAGCCGCTGGGCCGCGACGTCGCCAATTTCCTCCTCCTCCTCCTCGGCGATCATCCGTGCGTTGGCGGCCACGAGCGGCAGCGTCCAGTGGCGCAGCGACGGCTGGTGGCGGAGCACGGCCTCGAGCACGGGGAACACGAGGTGCAGCGTCGGCGGGGCAATGCGGTTCACCGGCGACGACGCCTCGTAGTCATCCTCCGAGTCGAACTGGAAGCCAAAGGCCACGTCCATCAACGACGCCAGGGTCCGCGTGAAGAGCTCATCGAGCTCGTCGAGGGCCTGGGTCCTGGCCTTGTCCGAGTCGATACGTCGGAGGCGGAGGACGGCGCCAAGGCACGTCGCGAGATCCGCCGCGTGCTCGCGGAGGATCTCGGGGCAGATCGCCTTGGCCAACGCGCTGAGTGCATCTCCGGCCTGTGACGCCAGGAGCGGCGTGTCGAAGAGCGCGACGAGCGAGCGGAGGAGGTACGGGAGCGCCGGGTGGAGCTCGTCTGGGCGCGTGGCAGCAAGCATGGCGATCGTCTCAAGGACCCGCTCGACGATCGTGAGGGTCTGACGGAGCTCGCGTCGGCGCTGCTGCTGCTGGGCGAGCTGGGCCTTCTCCTCGGGCGAGTACTTCTTGGCAGCCCCACCGGCGTCCTTGGCCGCCTGCTTCTTGCGCTCGAGTTCCTCGCGGACCTGCTGCTCCCACTGCTCGTCCTCGTTGCCACGACGGCCCCCGCCGCCGCGCTTCTTGGCCACGGGGGTCGCGGAGGCCGTCGCCCCGGTGACACCAGCATCGCCGCTGCCCTTCTTGGAGGCCACGTAGAGCTCGTCCTCGGGGGTCGCAAAGATCGCCACGTCCTCGTCCGTGATCTCGCTAATCTTCTCGGCATCGACGCGCTTCATGAGGGCCTCCTCGATTATCTCATGCAACGCGAGGCTCTCGCCCTCGCCATTGCCGGCAAAGTTGAGGAGCGTCGCGAGCGTGCGCTGGGCCGCGCGGCGCTCGACGGCCAGGGGCGCGAAGAGCAAACCCGAGGACGCATCGGCGAGGAGCGTGAGGAGTGACTGCTTGATGGGCTCCTCGGCCTCGATGAGGTGGTCGATACGGTCGTCGGTCGTCTCGGCCTCGGGCGCCTCGTCGTCGTCGGCGGCGGCAGCACCGGTGGCCACGGGGGCGACGACCGGGAGGAAGCGGGCCTTGAGCGAATTCCACTCGGCCCCAAAGGCCCCCGGGGTCTGGCCCTCGATGACGTACGGGTGGTGAGCCACGAGGGCAACGCGAGCAAAGACCTCATCGCGGATGGCCCCGGCATCCCGGAGCTGCGTGGGGACCAGCACCCGCAGGGCCCAGCGCAGGAGCCCCGCGGCGGGGACGAGGGCCACGGGCGTGAGGGCGCTGTCGTCGGCGACGAGCGAGGGCTTCCGGGCCAGAGCCTGGGCCTGCTCGCGCTCGACCGTCTCGGCGACGGTCGTGAGCTTGGCCTGGAGCGCGCGGATGAGTCCCTCAGCGTGGTCCATGGACGCCGCGTAGAGCCCCCGGACGGCGGTATCGGCGGCCTCACGTACGGGGCGCACGGCCGACGTCAGGAGCTCGACGAGGCCCCGATAGGCCGCAGCGGCGGCGTCGTCAGCGGTCGACGCCGAGGCGAGGACCCACGAGAATGCCTGGGGGAGGACCGTGAGAGCCGTGACCTCGGGGCGGACCCGCGTCGGGCGCTGGCCATTGTCCCCCGCGACGGCGAGCGCCTGGTGGAGCCCGCGGATCGACGGCAGGACAAAGGCCTCGGGGTCGACGACGAGGCGGTCGAGCTGGGCCCGGGCGAGCTGCTGGTCCACGTCGCCGTTGGCGAGCGCTAGGAACCCCGCGAGCCCGAGCGCCAGGAGCCCCTCAGCGTGGGGGAGCGTCGGCTTCTTGTTGGCCTCCTGGATCACCCGGACGAGCTCGGGGACGAGCGGCGAGAGAGCCCCGACGACCACCGACGACGGGGTCTCGAGGGCAAAGACCGCGAGGGCACGGAGGTAACCGACGACGACGGCCTCGGACTTGTGCTTGAGCCCGGCCTGGACCTTGGCCACGACGTCCTTGGGGAGCTCCTGGGCGAGGGCGAGCCAGCGGCCGAGGGCCAGGAGCCCGAGGTGGCGGGTCTGGTCGTGGGCCTCCTTGTCGACGGCCTTGAGGAGCACGGGGAGGACCGCGAGGGCGACGGCGCGCGAGTCCTCCGCAGAGGCCCCGGGGAGGACCGCGAGGGCCGCGGCCGCGTCGGTCAGCACGGCAAACGCCGCCTCGCGCATGTAAAACTGCGCCAGGAGCCCGTGCTTGCCATCGAGGAGCGCCGTGATCTGGGCCGTGAGGACCGTAAAGGGCTCGACACTCGTAAAGCCCCGGACGAGCTCATCGGCGACAGCCATCGTGAACCCACGGACGTCCTCCTTGGTTGACTTGAGCTTGGCCACGAGCACCGAGTTGAAGAGCTCCGTGAGGTACGGGCCCAGGTCGAGGGGCACGGCCCGGACGAGCTCGACCACGGCCTCGAGCACCGAGTCGGGCGACTTCTTGAGGAGCTTGGCGACCGTGGGCTTGAGGAGCGCGTCGAACTGCTCCGAGGTGAGGCCCCGGAAGCGCCGATCCTGGCGCTCGAGGCCCACGACCACGCGGGTCTTGGCCTCAAAGGCCCAGTGGGCGTACGCCCGCCAGAGCCGCTCGCGGGTCTCGACCGACAGCGAGCGGTGGCTGAGAGCCCCCCAGAGGGCGTAGTGCGCCTGGTCCGAGGGCGACGCCGGGGCCGCGACCGCCACGTACGCGGCCTCGAGCGACGGGTGGCGCTGGAGCACGCGGAGGAGCGCGCGCTGGGCGAGGGCCTGGAGCCGCGTGGGGTCCCGGAGCATGGCCTCGAGCACGAGCGATTGCGCCCGGGCGAGGTCCCCGAGCCACGCGGGCTCGGCCCCATCAGCGGAGGCGTTCATCGCGTGGTCGAGGACCGCGCACGAGAGACGCACGAGGAGGAGCCGCGCCGAGGCAAAGGTCGACGCCAGGACCCGCGCACGGGCGGCAAAGACCGCGGCAAACGCCGGGGCGAAGCCCTCGACGTCGGTCGTGGCCTGGACGACAAAGGCCCGGAGGTGGGTCTCCGTGGCGCGGTACTGGCTGCGGGTCACGGCCGCGAGCGTCTGGCTGATGGCCTTCTTGACGGGCACGTCCCCGCTCTGGAGCTTGGCGAGGACCTCATTCTACGGTGAGTGGGGGGAAGAGGGGCGAGTGAGGTCCATGGATCGTGTGAGCGCGCCAACGCCTACGGGACGCACCTGGAGCGAGTGGGTGGAGATGTGCTTGGTCGGGTGGAGGATCGCGTTCTCGAGCCATTCGCGGAGGACGTCGTCCCGCGGGAGCTGCCCCGCCGAGTCCTCCATCTTCCGCCCCTGACGCTCGGTGTTGGAGTCGGGGCCTTGGCGGAGGAGGATGATGATCGAATGGATCGCTGGGGTGCCTGGCCACCGCGATTCGAGCGTGGGATTGGTCGAATATCCTTCACCACGTCTACCCATTGGCCGTAATTCTAGTTTTTCAGTGGCAGTTGGTGTGGGTGGGTTGATCACTAAGTTCGAATTCGAGAAATATTCATGGGCAATGCGAACGTAACAGGTGCCCCACACAAACCCCCACCAAAAAGCTCACATTCGACGGAAACACACAACGCAACAATGGCGGACAGCGGCAACGGCAGCGGTGGCGGCGGTGGCTACGAGGCCTTCATGGCCTTCATGGACACGAAGGAGACCCCTGCGCCTTCAGAATCGACTCCGGCCAAGGCCCCGGCCCCGGCCAACGCGGACGAGTGCCACTACGAGGAGGAGCAGGAGCGGGAGGCCATGATGAAGACCTACCATGTGCCAATGAAGCAGTGGTTCCGACGGGACCCTGCCCTGGCTGAGACCTACGGGGCCTTCCCGCTCTTCTGGCAGGACCTCAAGACTTGGGCCCCGTATCGCGAGGTCCTCAAGAAGTTTCTCCGCGAAACCGAAGGCGGCGGCAGCGGTAGCAGCGACCACAACCGTGGCGAAGGCGGCGACAGCGGCGGTGCCACGACTAACGACGGCAAAGCGTCGAATGGCGACCAGAACGCGACCGCCTCGGAGAAAACCAAGGGACCAGAGACCTCGTCCGCGCCATCGAGCACTGGGGCCTCGGATGCGACCACTGCCACGACCGTCACCGACGGCGAGGCAGCGCCCAAGCGTCGGAAGAAGAGCCGCTGGGGCGATGCGGTGGCAACCGAGGACGCGCCCGCGGATGGAGAGAAGCGCCGCAAGAAATCGCGCTGGGCACCGGCGGCCCCCGCGGCGCCCAACATCGTGTCATTGCTCACCCAACAGCAGCAGCAGACGATGGCCATCCGCGCCAAGCTCGATGTGGTTGCCTCCAAGCTGCAGACGGTGGCCATGGATGCGGCCCGGATTGAGAAGGACCCGTGTCGATCGCCGTCGCCTCCGCCGCAGTACGATGCCCATGGCAAGCGCACCAACACCCGCGAGGTGCGCATGCGGAACGCCCTCGAGAAGCAACGCCAGGAGCTCATGGACGAGATGCTCAAGATCAACCCGACCATGCGCCCGCCGGCGGATTACACGCGCCAGAAGCTCTCTCGGAAGATCTACATCCCCGTGAAGGAGTTCCCATCGTACAACTTCATCGGGCTCATCATTGGCCCTCGTGGCAACACCCAGAAGCGCATGGAGAAGGAGACCAACTGCAAGATCGCGATCCGCGGCCGGGGCTCGGTGAAGGAGGGGAGTCGGGGCAAGAAGCAGAGCTCGGATGAGAACGACGAGCTCCACGTGCTGATCACGGGCGAGCGGGAGGACGACATTGAGCGCGCGGCCAAGGAGGTCCAGTCCCTGCTCGTCCCGGTCGATGACATGAAGAACGAACATAAGCAGAAGCAGCTGCGCGAGTTGGCGCTCATCAACGGCACCCTCCGAGACGATGACTACTGTCACCTCTGTGGGGAGAAGGGCCATCGGCAGTGGGAGTGCCCGAACCGAGAGAGTACGTCTGGTAGCGGCTATGTTGTGGTCGACGGGACAAAAACTGACGCTTGGTGTGGTGTGGCAGGAACCTTCAAGGCCGTCGATGTCAAGTGTGCGATCTGTGGTGACTCGAGCCATCCAACGCGCGATTGTACGCAGCGAGGGAAGAGCGCGGTGGAGAACGCGGCGATCGACAAGGAGTACCAGTCGTTTATGCAGCAGCTCGGCGAGAAACCGGTGATCTCGACTGCGACGAAAACGGTGGCCTCGGCGCCATGGCTTCAGCCAGCAAAGACATCGAGCAATTCGCAAACCGCCGGGGCACCTGGCACTGGTGACGCGCCACCAGGCACTCAGGACCCACCGGCAATGGGTTCGACGCCGGCGACTGCGTATCCCCCTCCGGGTTCGACCCCAGCAACGGCCTTCCCCCCACCTGGTTCGACTCCAGCAACTGCGTATCCACCACCAGTGGCAGGTGCCGGCTATGGTGCGTATGGAACCCAGGGATGGGATCAATGGGGCTCCTCAGGGTATTACTATGGGTCTTGGGATCAGACGGCAGCAGCGAATCCCACCACGGCAGCAGCCTACCAGTACGCCCAGTACGGCGCTGCCGCAGCCCCAGGTGCCGAAGGCACGGACTATGCTGCTTACTACCAGCAATACCAGGCCCCTCCTCAGCAATAAACGTGGATTATGGAATAAAGTAATGTTGACACGTCAAACTTTTCGTTCGGTGAGGAATCGGTCTTGTGATGCCAGCAACTCGTGAAGCTCCTGCATCATCACGACATCAATTTCGGTCAAAATTCACGAGTTTTGTGACATACGGTGAGGCGGTGTGGACTTGACCTGAAAAAATTCTCAAGTGAGCGTCGAATCGTTGGAAGGGGTGGCTGATTCGAGCAATTTGGAACGTTGAGTAAAGTCTTGAATATGTTTGACCACATTCTCGTTTGCCAGTATCGCTTCAGCGGCTTGCCGATGCCCCAGACTTGCGTGCCTGCTGGGTCAATCTTGTTGCGCACGGTCATGTAGTCTCCGAAGAGCAAGCAATGCAATGTTCCGCACAGCCCAAAAGTGTCGATTTGCTTTGTCCACGGGCGTCCAGAGAGCATTTCAGTTGATTGGAATCCCTTCACGTGGCAATCGCCCTTGAATGTTGTCCCATTAGGGTATTGCGCCAGGTCAATGGACCGTCCGAAATCAATGAGTTTGACACGCCCGGACCCAAAAGTTCTCTCGTTTCTGGAACGGTCAGTGCAGACATCTCGCGATATCGAACCAGAACAGAGAAGCCAATTGTCGGGCTTGATGTCTCCATGCAAAAGCTGTGCCTGATGGAGGATTTCGACCGCCTTGAACATTTGAATGGCGTAGTAAATTACCAGCGTTTCAGGGATTACCTGAGACCTCTTTTGGAGTGTGAGAACCGTGATATGTGACGACAGCCAACAGTATAATGAAGCCTACGCACCTTTCGGTACGCATTCACAAGATCGTGCAACGTTCCATGGGGACTTTTGTCCATTAAGAGAGTCGTTCCATTCTGCATCACACGACGACATCAGCTGACACGTGGCACGAGAACGTAGCTCGTTTTAAATTAACATACCGGAAAAATATCGAGTCTCGAATATGTTGGAAACGGGTAATCTGTTTTCTCTTCAGCCAGAAGGGCACGTTTTCGGATTTGGTAGGAAATATAAAGTTCCCAGGGAAGGTTGGCTCTCGCTTTCTCAACCTAATGGATGTCAGCGATCACACTTGAAAATACCATGCTTTCAAACTTGCCTTCAATGCCATGGCCAATGGCGTCGGTTCAATCCCCTCGACTATGACCGAAAACACTTGAGCAAATGCACCCGATCCAAGAAAACCTGCAATCTCAATCGATGTTGTGGTGTCTAATTTGAAGCTGATTCGGTTCTTCAACTTCCGCCTCTGTTGGTTGCTGCACCAAAGGCTAGGCATCTTCGACGCGTGGAAATGGACAACATCGGGTTGAGACTTAATGAAGTCTTGAATTACTGCTGACTCGATCATCAATTTTCGATTCACATTTGAATAGGGATCCAAACACAAAATAGTCGAAGGGTCATTCCCCACGACCTGAGGTTGCCTTCAATCTCAAGGATGTTAGCATATTTGAAGTCACACTCATCGAAGCATTAACGTGTCGTTGTTACTGTCATATTCACAGTCCAGAAATGTGGACTAATTCTACTGTACCTCTTCATTATTCTCATGTGTTTGATCACGGCAGACGTGTTTGCGTGTCTGCACAATACAGGGGTGAGCGGGAAACTGGAGCGCGTGACGGAACCAGACTACCTCTGCTTCGAATCGTCCTCTTGGTGCTTTTGAGCCATCATGATGGCATCCTTGTTCGTCAACTTGGTTCGACGAACTAAATCATCTCGGCTTCCAAGAGGCTTCCTCGCCGACTTCGTGATGGTTCTTGGGGCTTGAACTACACTTTCTGCACAGTCAGTGAAGACCTCGAATGCCTTACTAGCCTGACTCTCTGGAGGGCCGGATGGATCGTGACAGCCATTAATGCTGGTGTCCATCGAGTCTTCAAAGATGCTAAAATGCAATTTCCGCTCGACAGGTTCTTCCTCCGGTCCATCCCATTTTTTGGCAACTGCAGCAGGTGCAGTGGACTCTCTGGATGGGCTGCAAAACATGTTGTTCACTTCTTCCATAGCCAATCGCGTAGTAATCGTCATGTCTTCCTGTGCGGCCGCATCCAATGTAGACAGAGCATTTGATTGAATTTGTTGGTGAGGCAAAGCCTCAAAACGTGCTGATTCTGAGCCGTTCGTTGGATACGTGGCCGTGTTTGCCGTGGCAGCAACTTGTGACATAGGTTCAGCGAGAAAGCTGTTGGAGGTTCTTACCCCTCGGTATTCTCGAACCTTATGCAGCTGGTACCGTCGAGCACGAACCTCTTCGAAACACAATTCACCATCCGTCGACTGTATCATCTTGAAGTTATACGACGACTTTTCAATCATTGCGTTCTTATCCGATCGCTTGGTTTTTCGAGGGGGTTTCGGGTGATCATCTTCAATCTTTGCACTGAAGTTCTTGAGAGGCATCTTTGCAAGCTGTTCTTCCTCCGTAGCAGATCCATCAAGCCTCTGTCGCAACGTGAGTGAGCTATCACGAGCGACTGAAGGGGCTCGACTATCCACCTCTGAAAACTGCTCGTCGACAAACACCTGAATCGGCTCACTAGGTGGCGGGGGGCGAGGTGTCTCTGTCACTGTCGCTTGTAACGGGGCATCGTTCCATCGCACAGGAGCAGTATCGTTCTCCTTGTTCTGATGTCGAACGGTATTCAAGTACCGCCAGTCAGCATTCTCATCCGTAAAGTCATGCTCAGTTCCAGCAGGGTCCTCATAGATTTGGAATACCGGCTTATGTGAGTTTGCCTGTTGAGTACGTTGGGCTTGTTCTTGGGCGTATCGTCTAAAGTGCTCGGAATTTGTGACACGCTGTAGCTCGGTTGCATCAGCGGAAATGTCTCCTAGAGCTTGTCGACAGTCCCCATCATCGGCGCCTTCAACCATCGAATTTTGAACCTTCATCCAGTGTCGACTCATACGTCGCTGGAATTCCTTGTACTTCCGATCTAGAAGCTCTGCTGGCTGCGCTTTCCTAGTCAATTGTCCGTCAGATCCATTCTGAATCGTGGCACTGTCGTCATCGCCCACGTCCGTCACGTACTTTTGAGCTGCCTTCAAATAAACTTTGTGTGCTTGGGCATAGTTTGCCATGCTCTCGAGCACCCATGCCCAGCCAACATAAAACAAGGAAATATGCTCACCAATCTTGTTCTGATAGAGGAATTTGAAAATGTCCTTTGGGTTTGACACCAAATCCGCCTGCATTCAAGCCAATTGGGGTTACGGTCACATTCACCCAATCGATCAACGGATTATGAAGCTGCACGTACGTATTGGATCCACATGCGGATGTAGCGAATGTCGTCCTTGTACTGCTTGCGGTCCTTTAGCTCGCGAGTGGCTCGCTCGAGAGCGCCAAACTTCTTCCTCGTGTCTTCGGGCATGTTGGTTTCGATCCATCTGATATACTGGGCCCATGGGACGAGGGGATCATCTCCCTGATACTGCTTCACCTGCTCCTCCATTTGCTTGGCCTCGGCCTCGAGCCGTGTCTTGGCATCAAAGCTCTCCTGCAGTCGGAGGGCCTTATTGAGCTGCTCGACGTTTCGCCCGCGCTTGAGGGGCATGACGTTCTCCTTTGAGTTTTCCCACTCAAACTCCCGCCACGGCTTCTTCGGTACCTCCTCGCGCTCTCGTTCGTTCATCTTACGCTTGTGCGGTAGCATCGATCGCGATGGTGACGCTGACACCGCGGCCGCGACGACGTTGTCGTTCGGGTGATCACTCAGCGGCATCGTATCGGCGCGCGCGCAATGCGTGTCGCGGTTGCTTTCCTCGATTGCAGGCCGCGGTGTGTGTGTGAGGGGGATGTTGCAGTTCCCGCGCGCGTTGGTGTTGGTGCAGCAACCAACGCCTTGGACGATCTTGTTGGTTCCAGTTGGCTGAGGAGCCTTCGTTTGGGAAAATCAAGATGAGGAGAAAATCCACACAACCGTGACCAGCACTCCTGGTGCACAAAAAATTCAAAAGTTCAAAAGCGCTGACTCCACGCATCCTCTTGAAAACGACATACGGTCTTAAATGAAAGGTCTTGTCAGCAAGTCATCAATTTGAAGAGAATGTGGATCGCACCAGCGAGTGTCCCAGATGGCAGTCCCAAATTTTAGGAAGTGGGATGATGAAGAATCGTCAGCGATCCATTTTTTGTTGGGTCTGATAAGGATTTTTCTTGTGCTCTGGGGAAGATTGGAAGGCAAACTGCACAGCTAGTGCGCAAACAATCCTGAAGCACGGCCACAACGGCCGCATCCAAGAGACCGTTGGCGCCAACGGCACCACCACAATCGTCAAGACCTGCCACCACAACAAGAAGAGACGCACGCGGACTCGTCCAACGCGGCATTTGCAACCAACTCGCATCAACTCAACAAACACTAGCCACCAGAGATGAAGCTTCAAGGCGCCTTCACCGCGCTGGTCACCCCCTTCACCGCCGACGGCTCGGCCGTGGACTACGAAAAGCTCCAAGAAATTGTCGAATGGCAGATCCAAGAGGGCATTGATGGGCTTGTTCCGGTTCGTGACTAGCTGCACATGTTGAGGTTCCCGACTGATATTGGCTTGACCTAACACCCTGCGCTCTTTGCAGATGGGCACGACGGGTGAGAGCCCAACAGTGTCCCATGAGGAGCACGACAAGGTCATTGCCGAAGTTGTCAAGTACGCCGCTGGACGTGTTCCCGTTATCGCCGGCACAGGCTCCAACAGTACTGTTGAGGCGTTGCGCTTGACCCGGGCGGCCAAAGATGCTGGTGCGGATGCGGCATTGGTTGTTTGCCCCTACTACAACAAGCCGACGCAGAAGGGTATGTATGAGCACTTCAAGGCCGTCGCGGAGGTCGGCCTCCCTGTGGTACTCTACAACATTCCCGGTCGTACGGGCATCAACCTCACCCCTCAGACGATTGCGGAGCTGTCCAAGCTCCCCAACATTGTCGCAATCAAGGAGGCAACAGGGTCGCTTGACCAGGCGTCGGAGATCGCGACACTGTGCGACATCACGATTCTCTCCGGCGATGACAACCTGACGCTGCCAATGATGGCTATTGGCGCCACTGGTGTCATCAGCGTCTTGTCGAATGCATGTACGTCCGCAACTCGAACGACTTGCAATCGCACAGTATCTGGTTTTCATATTGTTGTATTTGCTAGCTCCGGCCAAGGTCTTGGCAGTGACGCGCCCAGCGCTGAAGGGTGATTTTGTCACTGCGAGAAAGGCTCATCTCGAGAACGTACGTGATCACGAAATTAGCTGCGGTGGTACATACTTTCATTCAAATGCTCTTCTTCTTCAACTAGATCTTTTTGGTCAAGGCGCTGTTCTCCGAAGCCAACCCGCAGCCGATCAAGAAGGTCATGGAGTTGCTCGGCAAGTGCTCGGCGGCCGTGCGAGCACCGCTCGTCGAGTGCGAGCCGCAGACCGTCGAGACTCTGACGAAGCTGATGAAGACCCACAAATTGTTGTAGTCGTGGGAAGCCGAAGGC
The DNA here is from genome assembly GCA_023338185.1 of Lagenidium sp. CBS 127285. NCBI lineage: Eukaryota > Oomycota > Peronosporomycetes > Pythiales > Pythiaceae > Lagenidium > Lagenidium sp. CBS 127285. Next base: position 19,101 of record JAADYI010000267.1, read on the forward strand.
CCTCAAGAAGGTAAGGATAAAGTTTGGTACGTGTTGAGTGGGGCAAACGATAATGGCGTGGCAACAATCGTGTATGTCTGCAATTGTTGTCACGCCATGACCGCTTGTCCATTAAATTCCCAACTATTCAACGAGTTTAGACGTGCCGTGCATTCGTGCTGCGATCGGAGAAGATGCTGATGCCGCTGATCCTTGAACCCTCCCTTGAGAATTCGCTGTCGGCGAGGCTGTACCGAGAGTTGTACGACTCCGCGAGGCTCTGCCCAGATGGACGGAATGCGTACGAATCAATTGATGCCTCGGAGTTGAGCCGTTCAGAGCCGAAATCCCCGCTCGTGCCACCATAACTTCCGTCGGTATAGCTGCTGGCAATGCTGAATCCATTCGGTGACGACACGCTCGAGTCGTGGGCAAACGATAGGCTGCTCTCCTCGCGTGGGTTTGTCGCCTCGTTGTCCGATTCGCGCCAAATCTCGGATGCAAAGTAATCTCGCTGCTCGGTACCCCGATCTTCGCTGGATTGGTACAAGTCCGTCTCGCGTGTCTCCGGAGTGTAAAGTGACGGATCGCGATCTGGTGTGTATAGCGTCGTCAGATGCGGCTTGGTTGAATCTGGTTGAGTACTTGACGTGTCGTCAGGGGGTGAAGGCATGACATGGTTGTCCTCGCTGACGGTGCCCTCATCAAAGCTCGGTTCAAGTTCCGATCCTCGGCGTGAGAGGTCTACCGGACCGTCGACCGAGCTGTTGCTACGACCGGCCATGTTTGGCGCTCCTGTACTGGTATTGCGGGCTGATTTGCTTGGAACGTAAACCATCGCTTCTTCGTCGGGTTGGTCAGTGGGGTCCATGCGGAAGATGCGATCCTGCTTTGTTTGGTTCAGACGTTGCTCATTCTTGCGGCGCATGGCAAAGACGTAGCCAATGACAAAGAGTACAGCGCAACCACCTGCGACGGCAATAAGGAGTGTCCCATGCGACTTGAAGAAGCTTTTCTTCTCGCCCTCGGCATCCTTTGTCTGAGCGTCTTTGGAGGTGGTGTCGTCGTTGGGAAGTGGAGTGCTCGAGTCGTCATTGCGGACAATTGTCCCAGCCTCGACTTTTCCCTGTTGACTCCCCGACGATTCGTTGCGGATCGTGTCGAAGGTGATGTCCTTCTTGGGGGCGGGGGTCTTGGAAGGCTCGGGACTTGGTGATGTCGAATTGTTGGACGATGGCGAGGGCGAAGGGGACGGCGATGGCGTCGGGCTGATGGGTGTCGACGGGTCGACAACCGTGACTTTCTGGAAGGCGATAAACTCACTGGCGCTGACATTGAGTGCGCCGTCCCCGGGAAGGACGACCTTGCCGACGATCACGTAGTCGCCCTTGTCGGAGAATGTAAACTTGTAGGCGCGGAGATCCTTCACACCCTTGTCATTGAAGGCCCCAGCGTCAGCCTCACCGGGGCCGACTGGGGTCGGGTCGAGTACGGCGCCACAGTTCGTCCCTGCCTTGCAGGCTTTGATGTACGAGGCCACGACGTTCTGAGGGCGCTTGGAGCCGGCGTCGATGGCTCGGGGGAAGATGTTGTTGGGGATGTCCCCCGAGCGGGCAGTGGCCTTCCAGGTCACGTCCACGGGCTTGTTCTGGTGCACAGTCGTCGGCGTGACCGTGAGCGCGACCTCGATGGGGCAGCGGCCGAGACTGTGGGGAAAGAGTTCCGGGAAGGCCACAGCTCCGGCACCCGTTCCGCCGCGGACGCCCTGACAGTAAGTCGTCGATCCGTCCTGCTTGTAGCCATCGTCAATGTTGGCGGCGTCGATGCGTGCCGGCGCCGTCGCCGCGATCACGAGCATTGCCGCCGTGAGAGTCCGCATCAACATGGTGACTGTTCCGTCTGCGTCGTGGGGGAGGAGAAAACCAACAACAACTACCAACAAGACACTACGACGACGACAATTGCTTCCTGGCAACGCGGGAGATGACTTGTGAAGGGACCGACGGGACTGACTGCCCGCGGAGGTGCGCGGTAGAGGACGGCAAGGGGGATTCCCAGCTGGCCGGGGGCGACAGTCGCCAGTTCACGTGACTCTCTCTCGGATGGTGAGAAGGCCCCAGAAGGACGTGCCGACGATGATTCCACGGCACCGGCTGGCTCCGAGTCACAAGCGTGGCTTTGAAGTGGTTCGACGCTGCGACGGCGGGCACCGGTCGTGGGAGTTGTTCTTGGGGGTGGCGCTGTGGGTCCGGGTCAGGACGAATTGGATTGTGCCAGCATCTGCGGTCCATACTTCATACACATGCTCGAGCGTCACATGTCCTGGGACCCCAAGAGGGCGGGGAGGGTCAGTTGGTGCCACATGGCCTGTCGGAAGTGCACTGACCAGAGTCCACCCAGACATCCAGACCAAGGGAGGGCCAGGGGTCCCATGATGATGCTTGTTGCAGTAGGCCGTGGAGTTCTCGTGGACAATGGATACTCATTTAGCGCTTATTGGACTTGTTCCATTTCAACAGTCGCTCGACGGCTTCGCGGAACTGGCCAGCAAGCCCATCGGCAAACGTGTACCCAAGGCGACACTATGGGCATTGGCAAAGCACGCGCCATGACATGGGATGCCGCCCCGAGCGCTGTCGATCCAACAACATGCAGCATCCCAAGCGAGGGCCAATGCGCGTTGCTGACCCGTTCGTCCATCCGGTGACCCAACTGGCCTCCATATCATCGCCGTCCATTTGAATCCGCCAGAAAAGCTCCCCGCAATCTGCAGTTTGGTCCGCCCATAATGGCGGCGCTCGCTCAACACGCTCGTGGTTGCATGCGACGGCGACGATCACGACACACACCTTCCGCTCCTTGAAGCGGGGGAGGCAAAGAGAAGGGCGGCCATGGACCCACGGGCGATGGTTGGTCTTGGCCGCGAGAGAAAGCTCGGGGACAACGTAGAATCACGACTCGTGATCGAGGCTGATGACGTACTCGTCCGTCTCCTCGAGCGGATCGTCCTCGTCGTCGTCCTCCTCCTCGTCGCTGCCATCGGGTTCCTCCGCCACGTCACCGCCATGTCCGTCGCCATCACCGACAGTCACGGCGTCGGGGCGCTCCCACGTCGTGGCCTGCGTCCGGACGTTCACGTAGTACGTCCGCCCCGTGCTCTCGTCCTTGGCGGCGACCCACTCGCCCTCGCGTTCATGGCCCAGTGGAACTCGACGCCGGGCGCCACCGCCGCCGCCAGCGGCGTCATCAAACGCCGCTGGCCGCTCCCACGTGCTCTCGCCCGTGTCGGCGTTGTAGTAGAAGGTCTGGTGGGTCTCGGCGTCGACAAACGCCTGCCACGCGCCCCGGCGCTCGGCCCGCGAGGAGCGACTCCGTCGGAGCTGCCAGCGGGATGACGACGACGCGTCCTCTTCCTGCCCGAGGAGCGCCGCCTTGGCGCGGGTAAAGGCCTCGGGGGCCGTCGTGTCGACAAAGGTCCCAGATGCGGGCTCGTGGTAGAGCGCCACGGCCCCGTCACGGACGAGGTAGTGGTCCCAGCCCCCGTGGCTC
>JAADYI010000268.1:0-22622 GCA_023338185.1 Lagenidium sp. CBS 127285
CCCCCCCCCCCCTTCATCGCCATCCCGTGGAGAGGCGCGACGCCAGTGCCTGCCATGGTAGAGTAACGTGATCTACGAGGCAATTGACACACGCCACTCGCCACCGACTGACGGGCCTCGGCCCATCCTCCTCCCTCTTCCCTATGCTCCCCATGGCTCCTTCGCTTGCGTATGCAGGAGGACCCAGAGGAGTACTTTGACATGGACGAGAGTACGCGGAACCGCAGTGGACATCCACGACCCTCCCCCCCTCCCCCCCCTCACGTGTGCTCGTTTTGTCCCCTCCCCCTTTTCCAGGCTACGAGGACGACGACCATCATGGCAGCGAGGAACACGCAGGCGTGCCGAGCAAGCGCGTGGCGTATCCGCCGCGACTGATGGTCGACTTTTCGACCTTGGGGGTGCGTGCGCGTGTGTCGGTCGGGGCTACCTGTGAGATCCCAACTGGTCGCACTCACTGGTCCCTCGTGGGTGGGCCGGGCCCTCGTCTGTCGCAGATGAATGCCCTCCTCCGCTACGCGCAGGTGTATCAGCTCAATGTCCGCGAGGACTATGACAAGGCCGACCTTGCGGCCGTCGTGGCCCGACACTTCGACTGCTCGCTTGAGGTTGAGGAAGACGAATCGATCGTGTCGTTCATGCAGCGTATTCGCAATGGTGAGAAGAGCGTCGTGCGCCATCGCCCCCCGGAGAAAGACCGCAAAAATGACAAGAAGCGAAAGAAGAGTAATTCTCGCAAGCGCCAGCGTGAGGCCTCGTCGTCCGTCGCCAGCAGCAAGGACGGTCCCAGCGCAGGCAACGCGTCATCCTCTTCGCATGCCACTACGAGCAAGGAGAACCAAAAACATCACGACGAGCGGAAGAGTGACAAAGCAGCACCGTCCTCGACGTCGGCGGCAACTGCCTCTGCTCCGAACGCGCCCAGTACCGGCGCTCACAGCAACGGCACATCGTCGTCATCGTCATCATCGTCGTCAAGCTCGTCAAAGAGCAAGAAGACGTCGGATTCGAAGAAAGACAATGACAACGGTGAAGACAATGAGCTCTACTGCATCTGTAACCTCCCGAGCTACGGCAACATGATCGCATGCGATGGCAAAAAATGCCCCAATCCGTCGCAATGGTACCATCTCGAATGTGTTGGCTTCAGCGATGGCCATCACCCCGACACGTGGTTATGCCCTGAGTGTGATCCAAAGAGTTTTGCAGAGTTCAAGAACAAGAAGAAGAAGGCCAAGGCTCGGTCGAAGTCACCCGGCTCCAAGTAGACTGCATATCCTTCTTTGCAAACAAGGCCCCTCAACCTTGAATCATTAGAGAATCACGCAGTTTGTATCGAGGGCGAGCGAACTGACGGATTATCTGCGTGGGCCATGAGGAATGCACACTCAACTGCACCTAGGCTGCACAGCGTAGGTGCACCGCCCACCTCAGGAATCTTTTATCGATGCAAAACAGACTGGATATGTGTGCCTTCGTGTGTGTTTTGTTTTCCTGCGGTCATTCTGATCAATGGAATGCCCAGGTTTTGACTGTTTTGTCTGCTCCTGTTGTGACAAACGCTGGCTGTGTTGGGTGCCACTGAGCCTGAAGGACCTTGTCTTGGTGCTGTTGGAACGATGCCACTGGTTGGAGGGATGCAGTTCCAAGTGCAGTCTCCATGATGCACACAGTGCCGTCAAGCCCAGCAGAGAGCAGCCAGGAACCACATGGACTCCATGACACGGCGCGACATTCATCGCGATGGTGAGCAAGGTTGGTCAGTGGTCGACTCCTGGACGATCGAAGGTCCCAGAGCGCGACTGTGCCGTCCTGGTGGCCTGTCGCCAAGACGTATTGGTCCCGACATGCCACCGCAAAGGCAGGCGACGCCGTCCGAGTGACCACACGGACACATTGAGCAGATCGAAAATCCCAGAGGCGCGTGGTCCGATCCATTGATGTGGTGACGAAAACGGTCTCGCTGTCTTTATCGTGAGCCTGCATTGGCATGGTAGTCATTGACTGTATTTCACCCGCGTGTCCATCAAACCGGCGAACACATGACGCATTCGAACTTTGAAGGTCCCAACATCGGACGACTAAATCCCCAGATGCGGCAGAGCACAACAAATTTTCTGATAGAAAGCGGAGCGAACGACATTTCCCGCTGTGTCCTCGAATCCACGTCTCTTCTTGTGTCCAACGGGAGATGACCTTGATCGATGACTCTGCGGCACCACTCGCAATGAGTGGATGGGATCTCGATGTGGACGTCTGACTGAACGCAACGCAATAGATCGAGGACGTGTGATGCTTGTGTTTTTCCATTGCCACCGGCAATAGTGGCAGAAATGTGGATTGCCCGTGTGAGGGCATCGTTGATTGTACAAGGACATCGTGCAGATCAAAAACACGAAGTGCCCGAGCGTTTGTACCGATGACCATCTCACTTCCATCCGGGGCAATATCGATTGCGCGGGCGGCTTGGACTTCCTTCACTTCAGCAATAACACGAGCGCGAGTGGTGAGCTCTAGCGTGAGTTGATTATACGAGACCAAATGCTGATCACCGTCCTCGCCCTGCTCGGCACCATTGTATTCGATCGGGATTTCGCCATGTTGAGGCGGTTCCGACAACTCCGAATCACAAACAAGTGGATCTGGATCTGGTGTTTCAGGATCATGCATTGTAGGTTCGAGTCCCCGACATTCGTAGTCCGACCCTGCCGAGCATCTACGGTGTCTGGCGACGAGGTCGACGGCTGGGCGCTGTTCCACTGACTTGGCTGTGGAGGTTAATTTTTGAGCGCTGTTGTGTTCCTGTCTCACAGAGGACCACATTTCCGAACATTCCTGTTTCGCGCTTTGATCAAAATCACCGTCTGACTGATTGTCGCGTGGAGCATCGAGCAGCTTTTCCGATCCACTAGACGTTGACTGTTCGGTTGTTTGAGTGAAAGCCTCAAATTGAATGATGTTAATGGGGTCCGTTTGACACCCTGCTTCGATAGAGTCTTCGGTGTAGAGAACACGAGTCTCATCCACTTCTTCTTCAACGGAAGATGCTTCGCATAGCGGACTCTGACAGCCTTGACTTTGCCCTGGTGACAGAGTTTCCTTTCTAAATGCAACTGACACAACGAGGGGGTTGTGCTTCATCTTCTTTAGTGGTTCCGCTCTCCTGTCGTATTCGTGTGCATATCCTGATAATCGCAGTCGACTCCAGTCCACAGAAGCGGATAGATTTTCAGCACCTTGCACAGTCTCTTTCATACGTGGTCTCGCTTCTGGGTCAAGTATCAGGCTTGACCCGAACGCAGATTTGGCTGGTTGGTTACTACATACTGGAGTGACAGAGGCATAGTTGAGGTGCGCAGAGTCCAGACCACAAGACTCTTGGCGATGATGCATCATCGCGTCATTCAGAAGTCCGACAAGCTGGCGGTCTTTCATGTTCTCGAGGACGCTTTCTTCGTCGTCTTCCTTCATTGGGTCACGAAAGAGTGGAACTAATGCTTCGAAGCATTCAAGCCGACCTTTATCCTGATCCCAACCAATGCGCACGAGTGGACTTGTTTCGAGAGCTTGGAGACACATTAATTGTTCAGGTCGTGTGAGACGATCTGGACGCCCCAATCCACTTTGAAATCCTCGCCAGATTACTCGACGCCTGTCTGCTGGTGTGACTGGGTCAAATATTTCCTCCATTGTTGCCTGTTTCTCAATTCGCCGGATGGCCGCTTCAAAGCGGTCGGCTTCAAGCACCTTCTCGAGGGGTAGCAGGAAGGCCCGAACGCGTTCCCACTCGCCATTGAACACCCATTCGCGCAGAACTGCAATTTCTGTGGACGGACCACAGAGCCACGTCGGATCCAGCCCAGTCTCTTCGAGCAATGCGATAACGCTGCGGCTCAACCCCAGGCTACGGAGGAAACGAATTACGAGGTAAAGCACGTCCGCGTCACCATCAGACACCATTCCAATTGCATCAATGGATAAACCTTGTCACGAAATGTGCCAGCCAGTTGTGAAATGTGAAGAGCCGCCAAGCCTCTCAAAAGGTCGATCCCACCTGCAACGGATAAAATCGGAACGGTCGTCGACTTGCAACCGTCGACATTTCATATTCTCGAGAACTGATATGAATGCCTCCTAAGTACCTACTTCTCCACATGGGGAAGTATCTAAGCTCGTACATGACCGCCCCACTACATGATGACGATCTTGCCTTTTGGAGTCGTCGGTGCACCTCCCGCAGCTGGCACATTGACCGAGTCGGTGCGGTTAAAACCGTCGTTATCCTCGGCCTCTTGCTCCCGTCGCCTCTTGCGGGCAATAACCACGAATATGATCGCGGCGACGACTATCAGCGCGACAAGAACGCCAATCACGATGACCAACGCTGATGGCCCATCCGAGCCGTTCTTGATGGGCTTGTTTGTGTCCGCAGGCGTAGTCGAGCCTGCCGAACCCCGGCTCCCAGGCCCAGGAGTCTTGGAAGGTGACGGTACGGGGACATGGGATTTGGACGACGACGATGACGTATCTGGAAGAGACCCGGAGCCAGAGCCTTTTGGCACGTGGAAGAAGTCAATTACATCAACTTTCTTGCACAATTTTTTCGGAAACGTACCAACAGGGGGAATTTCACACTGCTTCCCGGTGTAGCCCGCCTTGCAGACACAGGCGCTATTCACACACGTCCCGTGATCTCCGCACTGGCCAACGTCCTCAATACACACATCTACACGGTGAGTCGTACCAGATTAATCAATACGATGAGGATGGCCGTCGCTGCATTCCGTACGCACCTCCGACGACCTTCTCACATGTTGTGCCGTTCCACCCATTCTCGCATACGCACTGGAAGGCCGGGCTGCTGTCGGGTCCGCTCGCGAGTTGGCAATTGCCGCGACCATTGCATTGCTTGCCATTATGGAGACATCCCTCTGTTTAACGAGCCAATGATGCGAGACAATGATGCACTCGAAACCAAAACCAAAAACAAAAACCACAAAGTACACCACGTACTGCTGCACTGGCCATCGAGGTACGCATCACAGCGAGCGAGGGAGATACACTTGTAGATGCCGAACTTGCTGTCGAGCTGCGCACAACCGCTCGGGCTCTTGGCGCACTTGGCATCTTCCCGCCAGATGCAGGCGAGCTGACCGGTCTTCTCATCGGCAGGGCAGGCCCCAAGTTGGTCAGCGCGGCAGGCGTTGCCCGCGACGCAGCGCTGCACTGGGCTCTCCGAGTCGCCGGCAACGCACCACGCGCCCTCAGGGCAGTCGTCGTTGTTTCTGCATTCCTTCCCCAGCGGGTCGGCGCTCGTCGTGGCCGCGAGGCCCACGAGACCGAGGCAGAGGGCGAGGGCAAGTGACCGCATCGCCGAGAATCTCGTTCGTCCCCTCCGTCTTGGTGAGCGGATGCGCGGCGGTCGTCCGAGGGATCGACAAGATGAGCCACACCCACGGCTTGGTTCCTTTCTGGGTCACGTGAGCACTGAGCACACGGGAGATCGTGGGGGTGCGGGACACTCGAGCCAGTCAGAGGCCTCCTCCTACTGCGTACGCGCGCGCGCAGGCGCTGGTCGATGGGATGATGTGGCGGTGGCGGCGGCGGCGGTGGTCGTCGTCTTGGGCAACGCTGTCCCCACTCCCTCTTGAACCGGCCTTTCGTTGTTTTTATGACCTGCTGGACACGTAATTGTTTTGTTCACTTTATGGAGCCACTAGCTGCTGCTAGGCTGGCACTGCCTAGCCCTAACTGGCGATTTATTCGCTGGAAGTCCAACTGATATAGAATTTCGACCAATGGTTTTCGTCAGTGGGCAAGTCAGGGCCGTACATGTGATGGGGACCACACCATTCTTCCCTGTGCGGGTGAAAACCGTGTGGAACATGGAACCCCAAGCAAGGAGCACGATGGCGACTTCTCCGCGCGCTTTCCAACCTGCAACAGCAGGTTCAGCACCAATAATATTGGGGTGTAGAGCTCCCACTTCGTCTTTCATATTATGAAAGACGAAGTGGGAGCTCTACACCTGAACGAACACGTCATGCCTTCGACCGATCTGGTTAATTGCGGATGTGAACCTGTTTGTTGACTTGATTGACAATTCCGTATCGCCTTCAAAAGAACACTCCTTACAAAACACAAGTCGTCGAGGCGTTGTGGGTCGTGAGCACGTGAAGGACGTCTCCGACCTCCACGGTTGTACTTGGCGCATTCTGAGGGCACGTGTATACGTACGACTGAGCATTCCCCCGACGTGGGTCATTTGAGCGACGGTAGATTGCGAGTACCAGGATATTCTGGTGTAGGGCTCGCTGGAAGATAGTTGCAAATGGTTGGCCTTCAAGTTCACTTGCTATCGTCGCCGTGGCGAGGATGGGGAAAACGAAATCGCCCAATCCTTCCTCATTACTGTCTCGGCGAAGATCCTCTGTGTCATCTGTAGTGTCGCCGTCATTGTCTGGGCCGTCATTCACGCTATCCTCTTTTGCGCAATCTTGGCGATCACTGAACTTGAGGTTTGTGGCTCGGCTTGGGTCCTCGGGATCCGTGGAGGAGATTCGTGAACGTCGACGGGGAGGCTGGAAGTGCTTCATCATCGATGAAACAAATGTCTGCGGGGTCGCGTGTGTATGGTGCTCAAAGCGGTAGTAATCCCCAGCCAATGCACGGATTAGATCGATCACGTAGGGGTTAAAGAATGACTGACAGAGGAGCGTGTCCAAAACGCCGTCAACAAAGACCTCGCCAGCAGCGTAAGACGGTGAGAACATGGGGGATGGCCCCTGGGGAAACTCACTCAGCAGCAGTTCTTGAGCGACGCTGGTGGTCAATGACGCCATCTTCGAATTCGTTTGCTGTTGCTGGAGCCACAGTTCCCGAAATTTGATGGATCCTGAGTTAGCTCGGAGCCGAACGTCTTCAGGATCAATGCCCTCGCTCGAATGGTCACTACTACTACTCTTGTGAGAAAAATACGCAATGCTTTCATGCCACTTGACAACGGAGCATGACAGTGTTGGCCGCTCGGGCCAAGATATGCCACCTTCTGTTGTTTGCCGTATATGTTGTCGATAAAGATCCTGTACAGTTCGCAGTGACAGAGTTGACATGATCACCTGATAATCCAGCAAATGTTCATTCACTTCGTCGAGTGTTTCCTCTCGCAGCTCGTCGACGTGATATTTCCAGTTGCCAGGTATCATGAGAACTGCGCGTGCAACGTAGGCACGAACGTGGAGTAAATCCTCCACATTCTGAGATACACCTTTCTCAACATACACGTTCGGTGGGAATGGGGTAGGGAGGTTGAGTACTTCATGTTCTGTCGGAAGGCGCTTCACAAGTAGCAGTATCGTTGGATGTCCACCTGACGATGCTGCAATGCCCTTTTCGTTTCGGTACATATCATCCAGATATCGAGCAATTTGATGGCCATGCACAAGTGGTCCGCAGATGATAATGTGGTTCTTCAAATGCCTCAATTGCTTTGGCGAGAGCGTCCAATCGCCATTTTTGCTCGCAGTGAATGAGTTCGGCTTGGGAAGAAATGGAGGAAGCAAGAGTGGAGAGGTTCGAAGTGCTCGTTCGTTGTCGGATTCCAACAAAAGTCGGAGCTGATGAGAAGCAGTCGAACATTGCGCATCTTGGCTTTGAATCTCAATCTTCAAGGCTCCTGCTTCACTTTCATCGTCACTGCACAACTGGATGGACGGGGTGCGGGATCGAACCATAGACTGACGATCCAGCACAGTTTCAGACGAGTACACTAGCGTAGGTGGTGATGACGACTTTCGCCTGCCTGGACGGTGAGCACTCCTTAGGTCCATTGATGACGGACAGCGCAATTGCCTTTCCACTTCAACAAGCGAATTCACGGCATGCTGAGCATCAGATGCGCTCATAGCGATCAAGAATGCAAGTTCACTGAGAAATTAAAACGGTAGTTGGTTAGCCACGACGACACAGAAGCTTAATACACGCAATTTTTCGTACTTCTCACTCAGCTCATGTCCGAATGGGCAGAGTCTGATGCGCTTTCCTCCATTCGTCGTAGCGTGCTTGTCATAAACAGCAAGCATGATTATGTTGAAGCTAGTATTGTCGCAATATGTTCAGTCTCGACTCAAAGACGAGCAATTGGTAACTTACTGTTTGTAGAGTTTCCATGCTGCACGCTCGAAAAGCATCCCATCGAAGTCACACGGCAATATGACAGGAAACAATTGGTGCTGCAGACCATGAGCATATTCTGCAATCCAGGGAATACTTGATGACTTCACACTATCAAAGAGTTGTTCTGACGTTGAGCAAATCAAGTTGAGAATTGTCGCGATCGCGCCAGGACACACGATGCTTCGAGCCAATATTGCCGTTCGGAGTCTTGGTGTATTCAAGGCCACCTCAACGCCAGTAATTGTGCGGAGTCCGCGTGTTCGCTGAGGCGACAACACTTGTAAAAAACAGCGGAGGTGGCTTCTCCTGATGGATGTCTTATACTTGGTACGGAACTTGGCTTTATCGACTGCCAGGGCCTGTAGGATCGTCAATGCATCTGCAGCATCAGCATGTTTCACGTTTTTCTTGTCGGCGAGGATAAATACAGCGGCAGCTGAATCGATGTGGGCGCGCTTTGCGTCCTTGTCATTTAAAAGGGAACCCTTCAGAAAAGTAGTGCGTCGACGGTATCTGGCGTTTCGCAATATTCCCAATAATCTCTCACTGGGAATCTGATCGGCGAGGATGACAACATCCATGTTCACTTTACCATGCCGAATGCGATAAAACTCGGATAAAAAACTCGACACAGATTCGTGACTGATGTGCCCTGTGACGACCACGTGGCCACCACTAGATGCGCCAGATTTTCGAATTGCATAGTTATGCATATAGGCATGCTGGAGTCGCGATAACTCCACAAGACGGTTGATTTGACGCGGAATCACCGTGACGACAACACAAATAATCACAATCACGAACATTTGAGCTGGCGAGTTCACATGCAGCATTAGTCTACATTATCGCTTGCGTATTTCGCGATAATAGCAACGTACAGAGAGCAGTCTTGGGTGTGATATCGCCGAAACCTATCCAACTACATCGTCAAGATGGAAACTGGAAATTAACTGGGACAACACGAACGTACCCACTGTCGACACAGTAACGAAGACGAAATAGACAGCTTGATGAAATTGGAGCTCATCAAGGCCATTATCTTTATAGTATTCTTCGTCCAGGATCTGGAGAGTTCCCGCTGCGACGAAAATCACAGTGAAGATCAAGAATACGAGCACGCCAAGCTGTCCACACACAATGTAAGTTTGGTGTATCTTCTCGAAAGCAGACGATGACGTATTCTACCTCATAATCGAAACCGCGGTATGATTGCAGGACTCGATAGAGGCGCAAAACTGAAAGCATTCGGAATACTCGCATTATCCGCATAATCGGAAGAATCGACACGTCGAGCGATCGCAAAAAGAACTGCTGCGTCAAAGATAAGTTGAGTTGGTCCGAACAGAAATGGTTACTTGTCGCCCCTTTGGTACAACGCACAGTAATGTAGACGGGGATGATGGTGATCAAGTCGATTATACCCATGGGACTGACGATGAACTTGACACTATCCTCGGACGCGTACAAATGGAGGCCCTGGGAGCAGAATCGCATGAGTCCCACCTTGACAGCCTGAGTTTTCTAAGGGTCATCACGTACGAAGTCTATCGTGAAGAAAATCGTAGAGCTGATCTCCAGGATGTCATACCATGAGCTGGTCTTAAGCCACACCTTATCGTACGACTGCGAATAAATCAATCAACAACGCCCATTTGTGAAATAGTCAGCTGCCGGTTGCAAGCACAATGGAGCTTGGCAAGGTAACCGACATCAACGACTGAAATCACGACGAGAAGGATGCTCAGGAAGACATTGAACGTCTCGAGGGCAATGCCTCCGGGTCTAGGCAGCATACACATGGACTCTCCCCCATGAGCCAACTCAAATTGCCCTGAGCCGAGTACCGGCCACGCACCCATCGAGGAAAGTCTGTAGACGCTCCTTGATTGTGACGACGTGGATGTGGCCAATCTGCCGGCGAGGAGGCGGTGGCGGCGGCGATGGCTGCTCCGCTCCGAGGGGCCACGCGCGAGCGGAAGGGACCCGCCCCCGCGACCGCACGCCACTTCGACGTCGGGGTGTTGGCGTCATCGCCAGGAATGCCGGTGACGGAAGGCTGCCGGGCTGGCCCTCGCTCGCCACATGCAGCGACTCATAATAGTGAGGGCGGCCGGTCATCTCCCCTGGCTCGAGTCAGATTGGCAATGGTGGGCCCTTGGCCGTGTTCTGCCTGCCGTGGGGTCTTCTCTCAGTGACCTGCGAACGCCTTCGGGTTCAGCGGCCCCTCTCATAATTCTGGTCGCAGCTTCACGTGGATGATTGCCAGCATCGGGGGGGGGATGGGCACGAGCTAATTCCGCCCCAATTTAGGCAACTTAGCGGATCCCAGAACAAAATGAGATTCGAAAAGCCCGAGTTGCAGTGCCACGAGCACACGAAAGGCATGATATAACCTTGTGCCGATGTTAACTGGCCAGCTTGCGACCATTCCAACGTACACAGGTTTGGCAGTGTGCCGGGAATCAGTGGTCCATTCGATTCAGCTGTCGTCATGCAAGTAGAACATCACAACATCGACACGAAAAGGCGTAAATCAATGGCAACCCGGCAATTGATTGCGCTCAAATTGGTCTGTTCCATCGACGATAAATGCTTCTTTTTTGTTGCATTGTCATTGTTGGGGACGAGGAGGGTCGGAGGATTTACTCGTTCACTCGGCGCTTCTTGACGCGGTCGAAGTATTCTTTAACCGTGATGCCCCTGCGGCTTTGTTTGGCCTCTTCAGAAACTTGAGGCTTGCTCTTCATCTCCTTTACAATCTCGTTTGCTGCGCGGAGGGTCATCCACGATCCGTCATCGTCCTGGATACGGATCGTCGTGTTTGCGATTTCCGTGACACTTGTCGGTGCCGCACCGACGAACTCGACTTTGCTATCTTTCTCATCGGAAGCTGCACCATTCTTTGTCGTTTCCTTCGCTTGGCGCTCCCGTTGCTTCGCCAACAGCTTGTCGATATCAATCTCGAGGCCAGCATCAGCCTTGCCACGGTTGATGCTTTTGTCACGAACCAGATCATCTGGGAGAGCTTCGATTTCATGCATCTTATTGAGGGTCAAAATTCGGCCATCTTCAAGCTTGATGAGTCTTCCCAATTCCAAGTTTTTCTCGATCTTGTCGCTAGACATGTACATCTTCTTTGCGTTGGCACGGATATACTGTAGCTTTTCTGCTTGGGACATACGATCTCTCATCGCATCGTTCAGAAGTTGAGCCTGCAAATCCTTTTTCATGTTGTCTTCGCGGTTCTTCTTGTTGATGGCATTGATTCGCAAAACTTCTTCGCTCTTGTCTTGCATCCGAGCCTCATGCTCAGTCATCAGTTTTTGCAGCTTTTCTTCCAGTTTGATTGCTTTGTCAAAGTTCTTCATATCCTGTGCTGCCTTGATGTCGCGTTCCAAACGAACACGCTGCACCGACAACTTGACTTGAGGGATACCGATTTCCTTCTTCCTCCGAACCATTTCGTTGACTTCGTCATCAGTGTAGCGATGCGTTGAGGCAATTTTCTGCTTCTCATGATTAAGCTTCTTTGCCTCACCATACATTGGCAACTTCAAGCGCTCCTTGTTCAGAGTTGCTCGCCACACGAGGAACTCCTTTTCTCGCAAAGAGTGGTTGGAAATATTTCCAATCTTCCAGTCCAGTCGACTCTTACCAAAGGCGCAAATGAGGCCCTTCTGTGTCTGCTCTCCACAGAACGTAT
This sequence comes from Lagenidium sp. CBS 127285, assembly GCA_023338185.1. Taxonomy (NCBI): domain Eukaryota; phylum Oomycota; class Peronosporomycetes; order Pythiales; family Pythiaceae; genus Lagenidium; species Lagenidium sp. CBS 127285. The sequence goes on from JAADYI010000268.1 coordinate 11,879, forward strand.
ATGGTTTGGGCATTTTTGCTATGCCCACCACCTCACAGAATCTGTAGACCATTTCACCTTCAACAGGAGCAATGGGGATGCGAACATACACACCTTTAACCATCTTCTCAAAGAAAGGTTCGAAGAAGTACTTCTCGAAATACGACCGCTTCTTGAGGAGGTAGTGGTTGGCCTGGTGCCAGTTCACAGGTACCATCTCGTCGGGCTTGAGCTCGTATTCATCTTCCACCTTAGGGCCTTCCAAAGAGAGTAATAGCGCCGACTTGACGTTCTTCTCACCGCTATCTTCAGCGTCACCTGTCTTAATTTTCTTTCGGCGACTCTCTGCTCCGCTGCCTTCCTCGTCGCTGTAATCTTCATCGTCGTCCTCGTCTCGGCGCCCTGATCGACGGTGGAGCTCCTGGCGCTTGCGTCGACGCTCTGCTAGCTCTTGGCGCCCCCCACCCATGTCATCGCTGTCACTGCCGGTTCCCAATCGATCGCTCAACATCGACCGGGTTTTGTCTCCACCGACTTTGGATTTGTTGCTCTTGAGGCTCGCAAGTGCCTCCTTTCGGCGGTCGCTCTCTCTACTTCGTCCACCACGACGAGTCATGACAACCTCTTCCTCTTCTTCTTCATCACCAGCCTCCTCCTTCACGCCTTGCGAGGCGGCGAGGCGTTTCTTGAGCTCTTTCTCCTTGTTCTTCTGTTCCTCAGCTTCATATTTTTCCCTGGAGCATGAGGTCAACAACGTCACTTTGTCAAACGATCGACCCCACACACTTCTCAAAGGCCTCTCGCTTCATCACTTACAAGAGCCGCTGCTCTTTCTCGACTTCGGTGAGTCCCTTGAGTTCCTCGTCGTCGTTCTCGGCGTCCTCCTCATCCTCAACCTTAATCCGCTGAGCGCGCCGCTTGGTTCCGGACCGAGGGGCCGAGTCGCCTTCGTCATCGGCCTCTTGGCTTTTTTCCTCCTTCACTTTCGCCAGTGTCGCCTTGTCGCGTCCGGCCTTGCCCTTAGCCTTGGGCTTTTTCGCGGGGCTCTTGGTCTTGGCTGGCTTGGTCGCCTTGTCCTTCTTGGTCGCCGCCGGGCGCTTCTTCGGCCGTTTCTTGGGTGACCCAGATGCGGAGCCTTCGCTCCCCGAGCCACTCCCTGAGCCACTCCCGCTCCCGCTGCCGCTACCCGAACCACTTCCCGAGTCGGACCCGCTCCCAGAGCCCGAGCCCGAGCCGGAATCCGAGCCGCTGCCGGAGCCGCTCCCGCTGCCGCTGCCCGAGTCGGAATCGGACCCCGAGCCGCTCCCCGAGCCACTCCCCGAGTCGGAGCCGCTCCCGGAGCCCGAGCCCGAGCGCGAGCCGCGACTCGAGACCGAGCCGCCGGATTGGTTGCCGCCGTCCGAGTCGTCGCTGTCCTCGATCGCGCGGGTCTTCTTCTTGGCCATGATGAGGAGGTAGAGCGAGTGCGCGGAGGGCGCTGCGTCGAGTTCGCACGAGGGCGGAGTCGGGTCGGATCGTCCAGGGTGGGTGACCGACCGATCGATCAATCGATCGATCCAACCAGCCAGCCAGCGCCCGAAACCTGTTTTGTGTCGCCTGCCTACCCCACATACCGGTACACAAAAACCACCCACAGGACAGGCCGTGCCACATTCGAAATAGTACCCCCTCCCTCCTGTCCTCCCAACAATTCATTGTTGAATTGGGGACGTCGTTTCAAGGCCGGCACCTTGTTCTTGGGCACGTGTGGGATCATTCGAAGCCATCATGAGCAAGCTCCGATTCACGGTCGTGGCGTGCTCGGGGGAGGACCCGGCGTTCCCCGCGAAGGAGCTCAATGAGCACGCGTCCAGCAGCAAGGGCTACATGACTCCCAAGTGCGGCCGCGCGGTGCAAATTATATACACGCGCAGTGACCCCGAGGACTGACGATCGTTATTGCTCTTGTGGCACCAGAAATTGCGAGTACCCCCAGGAGCTCGTCCTCCGTCTCGACGACGGCCGGTGCCGGCTCACGCAGGTGCAGCTACTCTCCCACCAGACGCACATCGCGACCAAGATCGAGCTCTTCCTCAGTCGCGGCTCCGATCCCGCGGCTGCCCAGGGCTTTCAGCGCCTCGGTTACCTCACGCTCAAGTCCAATGTCGAGAGTAACTACATGGCCCGTGAGCTCAAGACCGTCCACATTGACAACGAGGCAACGTTTGTCAAGCTCGTGCTCCACCAGTGCTACATCAATGAGCGGAACCTGTACAGCCAAGTTGGGATAATGGCTGTCAACCTCTGCGGGGAGCCCCTGGAGGTCGTTGAGAGCATGGCTCAGGCCGCGGGTGCCTCTGGGGAGCTCCCAAATCAGTCCTCGGGGGAGCCACTTCAAAGCGGCAGTGCACCACGGTCGGTAGCGAAACCTACGTCCGGGGAGGCCCAGGACTTGGCGTTTGACCTCCGGTTCGATGCCAAAACTGCTGATCGAATCCGGGAGATCCAGCTTGCCAAAGACAAAGCTGTGGCTGCGGAAGACTACGATCAAGCCAAGCGCCTTAAACGTATGGAGGAGCAGTTAAAAAGTATTGGCCTTCAGCTTGCCCGCTTGGAGGCTCAGAAGCGCGAAGCCGTCGCAAATGAGGACTATGATCTGGCTAAGCGCATCAAGGACGAGATCGGCCTTCTCGAAGCGTCAGTCGGTAGCAACGAGACTCAACCGATCCTTCCCGCACAACAGTATACGTCACATTCGCCGACGTATGGTGGTGCAAACGGTCCCGTGACTCGTCGTAGCCAAGTACTTCCTCGAGCTGGAGCAGCTGCTGTTGCAGGAACCAAAAATGGACGGGCTCAATCGCCCGTGGTAGTGTCGACTTCGTCATCAAGCTTTACGCCAAGAGAGATGTATGCCGAGGAATTGCCTATTTCACGACGGAACAACTCCGGTATGTACAATGAAGATAGCCCCATCCAGACGAAATCCATGGTGTCAAGCGGCGAAGAGGACGACGAAGAGGCGGACGGAAACGGATTAGGAGGCACAAACCCCAACTTCCGTGGCATACCTGATGCAGAGAGCCTCCCTGATCCTGAAGATATCCCTCCAGCTCTGGAGAAGGAGAATGAAGAAATGATTGACATGATTGGTTTGTTTTTCACGAAGTGTTTTTACAGCAATTTATGGAACCATCGCGACGCCGCGATCCGAAAAGTGACAATGGAACTGAATCGATACCCCCACTCTCCGATTCAGGTCATGCGGGTTTGCTCCATTTTGGCACAGAGTGGCGCTGGAGATCGTATCGCACAAGTGTCTCTTTCTGCTTTCCGGCTCCTGGATAAATTGATTTCGTTTGGGGCGAAGATTCGCTCTGATGATATGTGCTCAATCGTACGTGCTGTGGTGTTTTGAGTTCTTGATTCACATCCTAACTGCGATGATTTCGCATCTAGATTGGAAACACGACAACCCAACTCGTGAACAAGCTTGGCGAACCACAAGCAAAAATTCGCGAAGAGGCATCTAGATTATTGGTTCGCCTTGCATCTGCGAAAAATGTCGGGGTGGGCTTTGTTATGTCGAACTTGGCAAAGAGGTCCAAGAAACCATTGGGCATCAAATTCCTTCACGGTCGTCTACTTGCGATGAAGGAGCTAGTTGGCACCTTTAACCTTGAGCCCGGCACGGATCATTCCGTTGAAAATATAATGAGCTTTCTTGAGGACTGTAACTGCTTCGGCCACCAAGCAAAAGAAGTGCGAGATGTTGCAAAAGATATAACAGTGGCATTGTTCTTGGTACGTGACTGGCATTACTGAGCATGATGCTTAATGTCTTATATCTTGATGCCATTTGGCAGGTTGTTGGCCCTGAAGTAGAAGTATTCTTGAAATCACTTAGACCAAAGCAGATGGAGGAATATCAGGCAGCGTTTGAATCGGCTGAGACTGAGAGGGCTCAAAGCACGAGGAAATCATTTCCGTCAGCAAAGAGCACCTCTGCCGTAAACAAGCAGCAAAGCAGCACCAGATCTCAGTCGCGGCTCCCACCACCAGAGCCTGTTGACGGAATCGGTGACGACCAGCCCGATGACGACGACAATGAGTCAATGGACGAGTATACGTGTCCTTTTTGTGGCATTGTCGATGACAAATTTGATTCCGATCGTCTTGATCAGCACTTCTGGGCAGAGTGCCGAATGCTCACACCTTGCAAGATGTGCGGACAAGTCATTGAAATATCTGGACTGAATGAACACCTCTTGATCGAATGCGAGCTCAAGAAGAACCATAAGGAGTGCCCTCGTTGTGGAGAAGCCATTACTGCGAAGTTTTACGATAAACATGTCAGTCTCAACGACTGCCCATCCAGACCCCACCCCAAGAAAGCAAATCGATGCCCGCTGTGTCATGAAGATGTTGCACCTGGGAAGAGAGGGTGGAAAAATCACCTGTTGGAAGAATCGTGTCCCAACAATCCGCGTGGGCAATAGCAGATTGCTTGGGAATAATTTGAGAATAGAGATCTGGATGGCGAATGCCGTCGGGAAATGCCAATGTGAACCGATTCTCGAAATCTTTCTGTATTCTAGTGCCAAGACAATCGAACGAAGACACCCTGGAAACTCAGCGTCGTCCCTGCCGACTGTCGGCAGTGTCGGCCGACACGGCGTCACCGTCAGCACAATTCAACGAAGACTGAGAATGATAGTGACCTGTCCCTGTTATTCTATTACAAGAGACCAATTGCCACTCGATTTATTCCCGTGGATATGTGAATCGACGCGATGGGACAGGGCAAAGATCATGGCGAACCCATTCGTGAATAAATAGTCTGACTCTCACACAACGAACCCTGGCCAGAGTCAAGGGGCTAGACAAAGGATAGATTGCGAGCCCACACTTGGACTATCAAGGGAGAAGGAGTCATGGGCTCGATATCACGACACACTGACATGCTTCCACTTCACCGACGTCCTGGTGCATCACCCAAGTTTTCGACACCCGCAAGTCCTGCGTTCCAGGTTGCGACGAGTACGTTCACATCCTGTGGAGTGAGATGTAATCTGCGGCTGATTGTCAAGGTCGTACTAGCACCGCAAGTCAGCGAGCCTCCGCGCTGGAGTCGTCGATCGCGACATACGGTCTCCATGTCCAAGCGCGACACGAGGAGACGCCCGAGTTTGAATCAAGTCCACTTCGTCACTCTCAAGGAACGGGTGAAAAACTTCTTTGAGAGCCGCTATGGCGTCAGTCTCGAGATCTTCAATGTGATGCTCAGCATAGTGCTCGTGGTTCTACAAGTCGTTCAGGTAGAGTCTCAAACGTGTTGGAGTCTGTTCAACAGACTCTGTTGTCGAATTGCTACAGCAATGAAGTTTCTGCTGTCGTTTTGTAGACATACCAGCCGAGCGAGTCCGAGTCATCAAGCAGCAGATACTTTGAATTAGCAACGTCGATTTTCTTCGCCATCGATTTCGTGAGTGATTCGCGGCCTGACATTCAAGTACTTTGCCTAAGTATTCTTGTTTGCAGCTCTTGCATCTGTATGCATCTGACAACCGATTGAAAACAGTTTTCAGTCCAATGGGGATTATCGACATTGCCACTATACTGCCGCCGATTCTTGTTGTAAGTCGTCATGATGTTGACTTTGGTGCGGATTGAAAATGATCAGTTGGAAAAAGTTTTTCGTCGGCTTTGCGAGTGAAACGCTATCTTTGCTTCGAGTTCTTCGTGTCTTCCGTGCTCTGACTGTTCTTCGCCTATATCGCCTCACTCAGTCCTACAGCGGCTATGATCACGAGGTACCTCACTCGCTTTTTCTCTGACTTCTTGCAGAGTTAACCGAAGCTTATCCATGTCATGCCAGCTTGCCGTTCTCGTTTTCACAATCATCTCCTTGATTTTCGTCGCCGCGGGAATCTTTCAAGTCTTGGAACAAGAGGAATACGAAACCGCCACGGAGATGCGCCTGCAGTTCCACGACGCTGTATACTACATATTTGTCACGATCTCAACTGTCGGGTATGGGGATATCAGCCCTCGGACAACACTCGGTATGTGCACCATGCGGATTCATCGCTCTTCGCTTTCATCTTACCGAAGCTTGTGTGCGACTGCACTTTGTAGGGAAATTGTTTGTGATATTTCTGCTCGTCATCGCTCTGACAATCGTACCACGCCAGCTTAATCACCTAGTTGAGCTCTCACGACTAAAGGATGCCTACATGCACAGCTATGCTCCCCCCAAGCGAAGCTCACAGTATTTCGGCCACGTGATCGTCACTGGTAACGTCACGTACGATGCGCTGGAGGAGTTCTTGGCCGAGTTTTACGGATCCAAACAAGGCCGAGTGTGCATGGACGTGGTTGTTCTTTCGCCGCAGTCGCCAACAGAGCGGATGGTCACGCTATCTTCTCGATCTACATATAGGGGTCATGTCGTCCTGCTCAGAGGCAGTCTTTTGCATGAGCAAGATGCCATGCGCGTGCGTCTCCTGAACGCGTCAGCAGTGTTTATCCTCACCACCCAGAAATCTCCCCACTGTGATGATGAGTCTACGGATGCCATGACGATCCTCCAAGCCCTGGCAATTGACAAGTTTTGCTTTCACCATCACACCACAGAACCCGGCCACCACATATCCAATAAGCCCCGTTGCTTCATCCAGATTCTCTCCCCACTGCGACTTCGTGGTCTTAAGACTCTCACAGGCACCGAAGTGACACTCAACACTCCACGATTACGCACTGCAATCCTTGCAAGAAGTTTGGTCTGCCCTGGTGCCACGGCATTCCTGTTGAACCTCATCTATTCGCCCCCAAGTGAGCGACTCGAAGAGATCAAAATGTCGCACAAAATGCAGTGGATTCATGAATACGCCCACGGACTCGAACATCAAATCTTCCCCATCGAATTACCCGAGTGGTATGAAGGTATGGCCTTCGAGACTGTTGCCGAAAAACTATACACATCGTACGTGCGAATACCGAATATGTTTCGTTTCGGGAGTTCTAAGGGGTGGCGCGTGAATGGTGATTGCACCAGAAACGGGATTATCCTGATGGCCGTGTACAGCCCCAAAACCCAGTCCTTGTTTTCAACGACGAACCACGGTGGACACTACCGAGTCCACCTCGCCCCATTCGACGACACGCTACAGTGCAAGTAGGTCACTCAAACATCCTTGACGAACTTTTGCCGTATCTCGGACTCATGCCCTCGTTTCATCGCAGTCAAATCGCCTTCTTCCTTGCCCAATCAGCATTTCGGGCAGCCACAGCAGTTGAACGGCTCCACGAGGAGCCAGCTGCGCGTCGTAGCCGCGAAATCGCCAAAGGTGATCTCCTCTTGACGTCTAGAAACGTCATGCGGCGGATCTCGGCATCCCGGGAGATGAGCCAGTCGCCGATCCGGTTATCCCAGGGCGACCTCCCTCCCAAACACGAGCTCGAGGGGGATGCATCAGCCTCGCAGTCAAGTTCGGACGATGACGACTACGATGACTGCGCGACCGAGGCCGAGACTGTGACGACGACCCACAGCAGTTTGGCCCTGGAGAGCCCCATGCGGTTCCAGTTCAGATCTCCGCCGCAGCTCCCGCTCTTCCATACTGTTACGAATGTCACCAGTGCGCCGCTCCTTCGGCGCATTTCCTCGCTCACGCTCGGTGCGGACCGTCGCCGGCAGCTCAGCGGCCATCTCGTCATCTGTGGTGGATTTCGACGGGGGTTGCTCATGGCCAAGTCCTTTCGAGAGCTCTTTATTCGTGAACACATGTCCCCGCCGCTGATCGTTCTTCTCGTCAAGCGCCTGCCAACGGACAGGCAACTGGAGCAGCTAGAGCTCACACCGCCCGATGGTGTGTTTCTCGAGAAGGGCATTGCGCAGAGCGCCGAGGATCTCTCGTGGGTCCGCGCCTGGGCCGCTCGGGCCGTGATCATGATCCCCAGTCATTGGAAACCCAACTCCGACGAGTACCGCCACCCCAGTGATAACGGGGGCGGGAGCGATGCCCAGGACTTGGTAAACGACCATCTTATCGACTACCAGGTCATCCTCTCGACGTTGTCATTGCGGATGGTTGTCGAGCAGCAGCAGCAACGACACGGGCAACGCAACCACACCGTGGAGGATGGCCCCGTCCTCGAAATGGGGTCGTGGGGTGCGAGCCTTCTCGGGGTTCGTCCCATCTCGGTCGTCAAGCACCATGAAAGCATCCACTACCTGACGCACAAGAGCCGACTCTACCGTCATGAATCGTTCCAGCTGCCAACTCGATCACCCATTACTGGCGCCGGACATCGAGAATCGGCGGCGCCGGTTTCGGTGCCCCCCGCCACGACGCGTCCGCAGCTCCCGGCGGCCTTCGTCCCGGCCTACGCCGCGGGGGAGATCTTTGTCGATGGTGTCCTCGACGCCCTCCTGTGCCAGTCATTCTTCAATCCGTACGTCCTCGACCTCATCCGTGGACTTGCGGGCGATGCCAACTCTGCAAGCTCCGTCCGCGGCAACAGCGCCGGTGGGCGTGGTGAGGTGGACCACGGTACCAACGACGATCGCCCCGCGACCTCCCCCGATGGCCGCCATCGGAGCTCGGGGGATGCGCCGTGCCCAGGGGCGATGCCTCGGGCCGTCCTGCGCATCGCCAGCGTCGCGGCCGAGTTGGTTGGGGCCGAGCTTCGGACGCTCTTCGCGCGGGGCCTCCGCCAGCAGCTGCTCGTGGTCGGCGTCTACCGCCACGGGGCGGCCTCGGGCGACGGTCCGCCCCCGTATGTCTACACGTGCCCGGCCCCGCACAGCGTCATTGCCGTCGATGACTTGCTCTATGTGGTCACGAAACGACGTGGCCCATTGACCCTCGAATAGAACGAGCCACACTAGCTCTTTTCCACCAATACCAACAGTGTAAAATATCTTTCAGCCAATCATATGACTGGAGTCGATTGTATGGGTTGGCAAGCTCCAATGGGAATCCCCACCCAGGCAATCAAAAATGCATCACCTTCCGAGGTACGATCGTCGGCAGGCGACGACGACCCAGACGGGGCCCCGGGCCCGATCGCTGCCCCGGACGACGCCGACAAGAACGAGAAGCCACATGCTCGCCCTGGGGCTCCTCTGCCTCGCGGTCGTGACTTGGAACGTCGGCGTGCTCCGGCACCTGCAGGCGCCACCTACTGGGCCCTGGGACCCGCGCGATGAGATCGACCCGCTCCCCGTCGACGAGGCGCTCGCGCAGAGTCTGTGGCGCGTGGCCCACGCGGCCCCGCAGTCCCGGGGCGTGGTCCTCCCGCTCTTCGATGACATCGCCGCGCTCGGGCTCTCGCTCGTCCGCCAGCTTCGCGCGCTGGGCCTCACGCTCCCCATCGAGATCCCCCACTGCGGGGACCTGAGCCCGGACAACTACGCCCCGCTCGTCGCCGCGGACCCGGGCGTGCGCGTCTACGATATTTGCGCCGCAGCCCTCCAGTTGCACACCGCGGAACACCCGCCCCGCCCGCTCTTCTGCCGGGACCTTGGCGACTGTCAACGGCGCTATCGGTCGTTCAACATCAAGGTCCTCGCGGTCATCTTGTCCGAGTTCCAAGAGCTCATGCTCCTCGACGCCGACACGCTATTGTTTGAGAACCCCATGTCGCTCTGGGGAACCCCCCGCTTCGCCGCCACCGGGACGCTGTTCTTTCACGACCGCATCAGCTACGAACGTCACTATCTCGCCGCTCGGGACCCCGACCGCGACCGCGTCGGTGCTCTCCACCGCTTTCTCGAGAATTTCGATGTCAGGCCGTTCCACGGGCTCCCGATCATCCCTCGCCCGCAGTCGCCGCTCGCGCGACTCGCGCCATTCGAGCTCGGGTTTGGCCCCAGCAGCTTCCTCCTCACAAGCCACCCGTGGGCACTACGTTCGGGACATCAGATGGACTCGTCACTTATGCTCTGGAGCAAAACCCGCCAGCCGCGCGCCACGGCGATCCTCGCGTCGTTCATCGCCCGTACGGGTCGCGCGTTGCCGCCGTCGTACGGGGACAAAGAGTTCTACTTTCTCGCATGTGAGCTCGCCGAGACAGCGTATTCGTTCTCGGCTTTCGGCGTCGGGGCAATCGGCACTGAGCTTCGGGAGGGAAGACCCGGCGGCGATGCCACGGCCGTACTCTGTGGGGATGCCATCCACTACTTTCCCGAGCCCGCCGAGGACGGAACAGAGCCAAGGCCACTCTACATCAACAGTGATGATATGCTCGACTGGTCACCAGACAAGGACCCAATCTATCGCACCCGCGCACGGGTGGCCGAACACTATCCCGGGTCGTTTCTCACTCGTGGCCTTCCTCAGACGTGCCCGTTCAATGTCTCGGTTGTCGCGTTATCAAGAACCGAGCTGTCGCTACTGCGGGAGCGACAAGAGCTGTATCGGGAGGTTGACCGCACGTGGATCAAAACACGACCGCGGACAACAGCCTGGCGATCTTTTTTTCACTGAAGCAAAAAACGTTCTGTTCGTACCGACGATTCGACGCGTCTGCACCATCCCCCAACTAATTAATTCGATGACGCTATCAGCGCATGGTCACACCACCACGTCTCGATCATCTCCATCAGCCGTCGTCGTTCTTCCAACTGGGCCTTCTCTTTCTTGCGGACTGGAACCACATCCACGTCAAATGGACACTCTTGCGGTAGCCCTCGATCCTCCACACGACCTGGGTACAAGGATGCCGGACGAGCTCGAGTCCGCAGCAGACGATAGTGATCGGTCCAGACGAGGAAGTTGTC
>JAADYI010000269.1:0-22619 GCA_023338185.1 Lagenidium sp. CBS 127285
AAATCCCCATGCCCCGAAAATGGTGTGGATGATTTTCCACTTTCGGCGCGAAGAGAGCTGCAATGTGGGATGAATTGAATGCGTCGGAGTTGTGGTAACAGTAATCTGTTGTAAAGAGCCTTGAGACTTTGCAAGTGTGATCTGATTGTCATCTTGTCGTCGAAACGTTGCCTTAATGCTTCTCATGGTGCCCAGAAGAGTGAGCGATGGCACTACCTTTGAGATAAAATCCAGCCATGACAATACGAAAACCTGCTGGTTGTCTGCAACCGCCCGAATGAACCACGTATCGTCGTAGTAGTTGATGAATGGAAAATCACCTCGATCCGGTTCGAAAAGCTGAACATAACCGATGAAAATTCCAAGAGGAATACAAATTGAGGATGTGAGATCTAAAGCCATATCCAGCAAGAGGGACGTCAACTTCGCCATCGAATCATACTGCTGGGAATCTTGAAAGCGAGGTCGAAAGTACCGGAGGAGGTAGTGAATAATTGGCATTGACCAACAATTGAGAGATATGACGACGGTAAACAGTCGATTGATCCAAATAGTCGATACTAAAGAGCTCAATTTGAAGGCTTGGTAGGTTTGCAGCGATATCTCAAGTAGCTCTCGGAAAAAGAATACTTCTGCAAAGTACGGGCTCTCCATCCCGAAAATTCCTCGACGACCAAAGAAAACGACCCAGCCGCGCCTCAACAGCCTGTTAACGGACACGAGCCTTGTGCGCGTTTTACTAGCGCGGTGGGGAACGTTGTTGTTTTGCGTATTCAGTAGCTGAGACGAGTATGAAAACGCGAATTGTTTGGCGCGAAATGATGCATGCAAAGCGCCAATGATCGCATAAGCGTGCATTGCAGAGAAAATGGCGTTGGCGGCAATCAACGCTGGGAAGTATCGGTGCAGATCCTTGCCCAAGTAGTCGAGGAATTCCAATTGATTGGGGAGCAACATATAGAAACCCAGTCGGACGACCCAAAAGTGATAGACTGCACAAGTACTGTGGAACAACATGACGGTGAACCACGTCAGTCGAAATGATCTTGGCCCGAGGGTAAGCACACATTCCGTGGCTTGTGCGATGGCGAACGTTCGCCATCGAGATGTGTGTCTACGGAGTGTGTTACCCGATGCGGTGCGGGTACCTTGCGGCTGGATCTGCGTGGGCATGATTCTTGTCCTCTCCGGTGCCGATCACAGTGATCACCTTGACCAAAATAACAAAACCAAACTGTTACATCACAACTTCGACTGGGACGCGCATTAATACTTGGAACTGGCGACTCATCGCTGGCGCTCGTGAGTACCCAAGCACATTGAAATCGCTCTCGAACAGTGGCTAGATAACCTTTATCCGGTCCGGTCGTTCAATTCAGTTCCCAGGTCCACGGAACGTCCGACAAAGATCTCTGTGACATGTGCCGGGCGGTGCTAGTAGTGACGATTTGCTCTCTGTGCGATGGATTCCCACCTCCGCCCAATCACGAGGCGTCGTGGGGAGCACGTGGAAGAACCGTTCCCCGATGCACACTCACCACCGTCGACCAGCGAACAACAACAACGAAATCGACTCCACGGGCAACTCGTATCTGATTGTTGATCGGCAATGACCACGGAGACGACGACGACGACGCCGACGGCCGCAGCGCCGGCGGTGGACATCCACACGGTGCCCGTGCTGGACATTGCCCCGCTCATGGCCTCGAACGGGGCCACCGCCGCGGGCCTCGGGGACCTGGTCGCGCAGCTCCGCGCGGCGGCCACGGAGTGGGGCTTCTTCTACATCGCCAACCACGGACTCACGGACGACGAGGTCGAGGGCTTTCGCCGACAGATGCGGGCGTTCTTCGGCGTGCCCAAGGAGCTCAAGCGCCAGATCCGCCGCACGGCCACGAACGCCCGGGGGTACTTTGACGATGAGCTCACCAAGAACAAGACCGACTGGAAGGAGGGGCTCGACATCGCCGGCCCCCATGAGGACGGCCCGACGTCGGCGGGCGGGCCGCGGCGGATGAACGACGACGAGAACCAGTGGCTCGACGAGACGGTCCTCCCGGGTTTCCGGTCTTGTGTGCGCGGGTACTTTGCACGCATGGAGCACCTCTCCCGGCGGCTGCTCAGGCTCTTCACGCTGGCCCTCGACGTCGAGCCCCCGACGGCCCTTGACGAGTTCTTCCAAAGCGGCCCCCGGGAGGCCCCGACGACGGCCAACTCGAGCTTCCTCCGGCTCAACTACTACCCCGTGGCCCCGGATCCGGCCGGGAGCATGGGGGTCCACCGCCACACGGACGCCGGGGCCTTGACGGTGCTTTTGCAGGACGACGACGTCGCGTCACTGCAGGTCTTCCACCGCGGGACGCAGGCGTGGCACCTCATCCCCCCGCGCAAGGGCACGTTCGTCATCAACATCGGGGACCTCCTGCAGGTCTGGTCCAATGATCGCTTCCTCGCGCCCCTCCACCGGGTGCTCGCGAATGGCGCGGCCGAGCGCTTCTCGGCGCCGTTCTTTTACAATCCCTCCTACGAGGCCGTCATCGAGCCCCTGCTCCCGGCCAAGAGCGTATCGGCAACAAGGCAAGAAGACAACACGCCCCAGGACCAGGGCGATGGCCCCCGCTACCGCCCGCTGCCGTGGTTCGAGTTCCGCCTCCGGCGGTTCCAAGGGGACTACGCCGACTATGGCCAGGAGGTCCAGATCAGTGACTATCGTTGCCTCTAATTTGGGTTTTGACACAAGGGTGTTAATAAAGCAGGGATCAAATAAATGAGGGTGCCATAACAAGAGAACAATAATCCCATATTTCACGTTTGGGGTTTTCATACAAGTTGCAAAAATATATATATCAACCCAGAGGTCCATCATCTCAGCCCAAGTCGCCAGCTACAGAGCAGCATGGGCCTCTGGCGCGCGATCGGGGTGCTCTTCTGGAAGAACTGGCGGACCAAGCAGCGCGAGAGCCGCCTCAACCGCCGCCGGCCGACGACCCCGCGCGCGTGGCTCGCGCCCCCGCTGCTCACGGACATTGTGCTTCCATTGGCGCTGCTGGTCTATGTCATCGGGGCCCTCTGCGACCTCAACCGACAGACCGTCGCACCCGACGCGTGGCAGCCCGCGGGGGCGCCCGCGCGGCTCCCCATGACGCGGGCGTCGGCCGTCGAGATGCTCACGGCCCTGCCGCTGCTCCTCCAAACGACCAACATGACGCTCCTCGTCGTCGATCGCCCCGTGACCCGCGCGTTCCTCGCCCACTTGGAGCAGTACGTTCGTGGCCAGAGGCGATCGATCAATGGACGGGCGGACGGATACTGACGGATGCTGGCGCTCGTATGCAGCGAGTACCCCGGGGACCCGGCACTGGGGATCCCCCCGCTCGGCGCCCGCACGCGGTTTCTCCCATGGAACAACGCCAGCAGCGACAGCGACGAGACCGCGCTCGATGACATGATGGCCATGTACCCGACCCGGCACCACGTAGACGCCTACGCGGCCTGGGACCTCCGCCCACGACCCGCACGAGGGGCGTTGGAGGCCCGGGTCCTGCAGTTTGAGGACGACCGGGACAATGTCGCCGCCGCGGGGGCTCTTGGGGGCGATCAGCTCGCGCGGTATTTCGCCTTCACCATCAAGGACCGGGCCTCGGGCGAGCCATTTCTCTTCCCGGGGTCCCTCGTTGTCGAAATGGAAGTCAGTCGCTTTGTCCGGAAGCCCCATGGGCCCGGGGCCGAGACCGAGACCCTCACAGATCCGGCTGCCCCGGCGCATGTGACCCCCGAACGCGCGTGCCGGGCGCTGGACGAGATGCTCGGCGCGGCGTCGATGGGCTTTCGGAACCTCCGACCGAGGAACCCCCTGGGCCAGACCGTCGCGTCGTGCGTCGAGGCCATCGCGGCCGGGCACGTCGGGGCCGGGACCTTGGGCTTCCTCGAGCGACTCGTCCACGAGAGCACCTCGCCGGATGCGCTCCAGAACCTCCTCAGCACCGAGCTCCCCACGCGTCCGCGCGACGTCGTGTCGGGGCAACTCGAGACGCAGATTGTCTTTTACATGGCGTATCTCTTCCTCTGGCCCTTTGCGCGGCTCGTCCGGAACATTGTCATGGAGAAGGAGAAGCAGCTCAAGGAGTATCTGCTGATCATGGGGCTGCAGCCCATGGCGCTCTTGATCAGCTGGTTCCTGATGTACTTTGTCGCGTCGATGGTCGTCGTCGTCATTGCGGTCGCCATGTTGCGTGGGAAGATGTTCGAGGACACGGCCGCGAGTGCGTGGCATTTTTTCCTCTTTTTGCAAGTGTTTGGGACGAGCATGCTCCTCTTTGGCATTGCGGTGACCCCGATCTTTGGCAAGACCCAGACCGCGGCGACAGCGGCACCCCTGTTGTATGTTTTCCTCGGCGTGGCGCCATTTCTGCGATCGATGGTTGGTGAAGAGGCTGTGGCGGAGACCCCCCTCCATTACTTTGTCTCGTTCATGCAGCAAGTGAGTTCGCCTGTGGTGTTCATGGAGACCCTTCATAGCATCTTGGCGTTTGACGCCGCATCCGTCGCGGTTCGTCCCATCGCCTGGGCCACCATCGCCACCCCATCGGCGAAGATGTTTGCACAGTGTATCGGGTATTTGATTCTCGGATGGTACGTCGAAAACGTATTTCCGCGACAGTTTGGCGTGCAACGACCATGGCATTTCATCTTCCATCCATCTTACTGGTTCCCCGGGCGATTCCAGAACCGTGGGCGGCGAGATCAAGATGAAGACGAGCTGGCCCGTTTGACAGACAGCGTTGAAGCCAATGATGAAGAGACGCTGCGGGAAATGCCGCTGGGTGACTACGTCAGTCACTTCCGACCCACACTTTTGGTTCAGAGCTTGTCCAAGCAATATCCAAATGGCAAGATGGCGGTTCGAGGAGTCTCCTTTGCGGTCAAGAAAGGTGAGATCTTTGGCTTGCTCGGTCCTAATGGTGCTGGCAAATCTACGACCATGTCAATCCTTTGCGGTATCCTTTCTCCGACTGCGGGGAACGCGTTTGTTGGGTCGACCAGCGTTGTTGATGACCCGACTGCGATACGAAAAAGTCTGAGTGTGTGCTTCCAGCAGAATATCCTCTTCGACGAATTGACTGTGTGGGAGCATCTGAGTCTTGTTCACGGGCTGAAGACCGCACTAGGGATCAAGGCAGTTGAGGAGGAGTTGTGGATCCACAAATTGCGCCATTTTGGCCTGGAGGAGAAACGTGACGCATTGTCGAAGACCCTTTCAGGCGGACAGAAGCGCAAACTCTCGTTGGTTCTAGCATTAATGGACACATCTAAACTGGTTTTGTTGGATGAACCAACGGCGGGAATGGATCTCAAGGCCCGAACTGACACGTGGGATGCTTTGAAAAGGGCTGTCAATCATCGCGCAGTGATTCTTACAACTCATTCGATGCAGGAAGCAGAAGCTTTGTGCGAGAATATTGGAATTGTTGCTGATGGAAGACTGAAATGCTGCGGATCAAGCCTGTTTTTGCGAGAAAAGTTTGGAGTGGGCTACAAATTGACCGTCGTCCACAGCGAATTCGAACGACTTGATGCAAAATACCTCCTATCTGAAGTTCAGAAACACACACCGGATGGTGTCCTCGTGAGTGACAACAAGTGGGAGACCCGTTTCCAGCTGAAATGTGACGACCCTAAGGCACTCATCCCTCTTCTCAATGAGCTCGAAAACTTGAAATCCCAATCTCGAATCAGTAGGTACGCGGTTGCCGCGACCGATCTTGAAGATGTCTTTGTGCGAGTGACAGACGGCGAAGATGTCTATTACCATGTCAAGGATGATGAATCAAACAAACTTGACTCTTCGACTTTGAAGGCTCAATCGATGGGCAGTTCGATCGGTCGTCCTATCACGGATGGCGAGGCGATGCCAATCCAAATTGGAGCGCTGTTTGCAAAGCGATGGAAGCTTCTCTGCCGGGATCGACGATCACTGCTGTCTCAATACTTTTGGCCTGTTGTATACTTTGCGATATTGCTGGGGATTGTGGCGCACGTTTCGACTTCCAGAACCGAGGTCATCACTTCACTCCCCAAAACATCGAGCCACTCCAAATTGTTTCTTGGATGCCTTCCGGGGACATCTGCAGTATGTGATCGTCTCCTCCGCTATGCAGAGTTGCCGACGCGCATCATACGAGATGATATCGAAACTGAAACTGCGATGATCGAGCGCATCTTTCACAATGATACGGATACGACTTTCTTCAGTGCCGTTCTAGTCCGAAATGAATCCAGTGAGCAATTGTTGGATTTCAGCATCTACTATAATCAGTCCATCGAACACGCCTTGCCTGTGTCTATGGCATGGATATCGCAGGCTCACTGCAAAGCAGCATCTTTGACGGACTGTTATGTTGTTGTCAAGAAGAGCGCATTCCCTCCTCGGTTTGATCGTCATCTCCAAGGCAAGGTGTCAAGCCGGCAGCTGGAGGAATCACCAGCATCTAAAAAGTCGTCGGACAATCCAGGAGACCGGTTGCTCTTGGCGATCTACCTACTGATCGAATTGAGCATAATCTCATCTGCGTACATCACGAACATCGTCAAGGAACGTGAAAGTGGAATCAAGCGAATGCAGTACCAGCATATGGCTTCTACTCGAGTCCAAGTCGTGTATTGGTTGACGAATTTCGTGTTTGATTACTGTGGATATTTTCTTGCTGCGAGTGCACTGATTGGAATCATGTTCGGTTACGGTTTGGCATGGCCAAAGGATCTTATGCTTGCCCTTGTCACGGAGGTTTTGCTGGGTGGAAGTACTGTCCTCCTTTTTACGTATTTGGTGTCACTGGTCTTTGGCTCTCATTCATCAGCGCAGTCGTTTGTCTCGTACGCTGCAACTTTTCAGATTCTGGGGGCTGCAGTGTTCTTCGTCCTGCTCATGATTCCCAGTACATGCGGGTGGGCGAACACTGTCACTGGGTATCTGAATTTTCTTCCGTTGTTTGCCCTCAGTGAAGGCCTCATGAATATTGCCATGATTGAGCTCACCCCAATTCGGCAGCAATGCCTCGAGGTTGCCAGTCTGCTGGGCGATTCTTCGTCTACCACGGTTTCGTCCACCCATTGGAGATCAGTTTTCTCGGCAAACTCTCCTCGTCGTCTCAGTGGTATCGACGATGGCACGACCAGTCCATGGGCATGGGATGTGGCTGGTCGATCGTTGGCTTTCCTCACGGCTAGTTCCCTTGGTTACGCTCTTCTCTTGCTGCTGTGTGACAGCATCGTGATGTATCCGACCGTCTGGAAACATCGATTTGATCGCCTCTTTCGTCGTCAAGACCTCAGTCAGAATACGATGCAAGATATGGAATCTGGGCAATCCCGACATATCATTGAAGTACACCATTTAACCAAGGTCTACAATCCGAAGAAATCGGCGCGAGCCACGACTACAGAACAACCTGACGGAGGTGAACGCCCAGCACTCAACGAAAATGGCCAAGTCGTCGCTGTCAACGATGTGTCGTTTGCTGTCGAGAGGAACGATTGCGTAGCTCTTCTCGGTGTCAATGGATCGGGCAAGTCGACGACGTTTGAGATCTTGACCTCTGGAATCGCCCCGACATCGGGTCAGGCGCTGATAAATGGTGTGAATGTGACCACGTCTCCTCAAGAAGCCAGTCGGCAGAGTGGTTATTGCCCTCAGACGAATGTGTTCTTTCCGGATATGTCGGTTTACGAGCATCTGGAACTCTTCTATCGCCTGCGTATTCGTCGTCAGCAGTCACAAAAGGAGGTCTCGGCGTCTCTCCATGCATTGATGCGAAGGTTGGATCTGCTGCCAGTTGAGACAACACGAGCGAGCCATCTGAGTGGTGGCAACAAGCGACGGATGATGCTTGCTCTTTCATTGCTGTCGGATGATGTACCGCTTCTTCTCATGGATGAACCGTCGGCTGGAGTCGACGTCGTGGCGCGCCGATTGATGTGGAAGGTGTTGTTTGACAAACGTAGTTCCCGTGGGGACGTAAGCTGCCTCTTCACGACTCACAGCATGGAGGAAGCTGAGGCAGTGTGCGCAAATGCTATCGTCCTTAACAAGGGGCGTCTTGTGTGGAGTGGAAGCATCCCAGAACTCAAGCATCATGCGGCTCGTGGCATTTCGATCACCCTCCGACTTGACACTGATTTCATATGGGAAACCGAGAGAGTTCGGTACTTTGTGGGCAAGATTAGGCAATCGCAGTCTGCAGGCCTGCGGGGTGGACTGGCCGGGGACGTCGTCTTGCTGGACGACCTGGAGGCCGCATCAGATGCCTGCCTCCAGAGCAGCCCAAGTGCAAATTGCCGTGATCGACCAGAACGGTCGTCCACGTGGCTCAGCGGTCTTCGATCCCGGCTCGAGGATGAGCAGGCCGCCAACTCGGGTGACCACGTGGGCGTGGATATGGTGGAATTCGTGAAAGAGTGGCTCCTCCGGGAAGCTTTCGGCACCATCGAGACCCAGCTCTTTCGGGATCTGATCACGGCCCGATCCGGCGAAGTCGTCAAGCCCGTGGATCTGCAAAATGCCCACGGAAGCGGTCGCAACACCACGGCAGTGTACGAGACTGTGTGCACGGACCAATTTGAGCTCGTCGATGCCTTTCGCATCCTGGAAGAGCACAAGTCGACGTTTGGGATCGCTCGCTACAGCATCAGCGAGCTCTCCCTCGAGAGGGTCTTTGAGCAGTTTGTGTGAGGATATCGTCAATGGTTTTTCATAACAAAGATTTTATACAAAAATTCGACGTATCGGGTAACTCAACGTAACCGTGCAGACAAACGCGGTTAACCTGAACCGTGTCGGATTGAACTGAACCGGTCTACCAAGAGCTCTTTTGGTGCCCACCACCATCCGTTTGAGGCAAAGTTGACCCGAGAGCTGTGAGCGAGATGACGATTGTGCTCACTTGGTCTTTCACGCGCCAATGGCAACGTCAACTTCGGCACCCCCCCCACGACATGGGTCCTCCTTCGCTATGTGAACGTGATGATTAGCATCAAACGAATGTCGCCGCCCCAGGCAGTATCAACCCACGGGTTATGTTGAGTGCATTCCCCGCCAGGTTTTTAACAGGACCTGGCATGAACGTTCCACGATCTCGACGACCAAGGTTTTGCTTGTGTGTGTGTGTGTGCGTATGTGCGTATGCCTGCTGCGTTGTTGGTCAAGTGTGATGATGACTCCATATACCCAGCTCGCTTCGAGTTGCGCGATGAAGAGAACTGTTTCCGAGGGGTCACGCCCTCTTTTGTCTGATCACTTGCTTGCCACGTTTTGGCATTTTTGCTGTATGTTTGTGTGTGAATTGTGCATGATCTTGCTGCCCTCGCGAGCGTATTGTGATGATCAACTGATTATCCCTGTCCGACGAAACGCGGAACGCATTCCGCAATCCGTGGAGATAAACCAGTGTAACTTTTAATTTTCAGCTGAATACGCTCGATCAGGCACACCTGCGTGTCCACAGCCTTCGTGTGTGAAATGGAATGGAATGAGGAATTCTCACACTCTTTTCTGCGAGAAGGCGGGCTCCCGTTTTGGGAATCTACCTTCATAATCAAAGGAGCAACGTGTCTTCATAGTTATCTGACCATTCCCTCTCTCGAATACCTTTTCATGTTTGTACTTGGTGGGCAAAATTCGAGATTGGCTCCATTCGAGAGCTTGTAGACGCAATACGCCATCAAACCGAGCGATCTTGAGAGCCTTTTGAACCGATGCGAGGCGCGTCTCCACGACGGAGCCCCAAACAACAGTCACAACCACGCAATGCCCACCGCTTCGTCACGTTCACAGGCACGTTCCGAGTCTGTCAAACGATCACACCCCACCTCTGTTATCAAACTGTCTGATTCGATGGAACCCCAAGTGTGCATTTGACATCCCCGTTACGAACACCCCGTATCCCCTCATTCTGCTTTTTCGGACCCAAGTCCCCCCACCACCCGCATCAGCCTCCGCTCGCGACCGCGCCGACACGTGCCCTGGGGATCAACATGGCCGCGAACGCCGGCGCTGCTGCACGCCATGGGGCCCGCAAGTGGCTCGCATCGATCTTTGGCGAGGCCGCCGCGGCCTCGTCGACGGCCACGGCCACCACGGCCGCGAACGCCGCAACAACATCGTCCAAATCGGTCGCCAAGGAGCGCCTGCAGATCATCCTCGCCCACCAACGCGGGAGCCAGGTGCTCGCGGGCGTCGACCTTGGGGCCTTGCAGCAGGAGCTCCTCGAGTGCATCCAGCGGCACATCCGCGTGGCCAACGAGGCCAACATCAACATTGCCGGTACGCACGTGGCGCAACTGAAGTGGGTTCCGCCCACACTCATCGCATACAAATGGCTCATCGTCGTCGTCGTCGTTGTGGGCACATGCAGTCAAGCACGAAGGGCAGTTGGACATCTTTGAGATGCAGGTGCCCGTGGACGGGGGGAACCCGAGCTACGTGCCCCCAAACACCAACGCCCCGCGGCCTCCAAAGCGGTAAAACGTCGCGCCGTCGTATCAGCCGCCATTCCCCCCCATTCACTCGCGTATTTTGTTGTCTACTACTACTTGATGGTCAATGCTACGAAGCCCATTGACCCCGTTCGCCATTTGTCGTTGTTGTTGTTATTGTTCATGCACGAGTCCGATCGACCCCCTAGTACGGATAATAATCATCAAACGGCAGGGCCTCGAGGTGGCTGATGCTGTCAAAGATCCACGTGACCCGGACGATCGGGATGCGATACTGCGTCCACATCGCCCGCGCGGTCTCCGGTGGGAGGCTCTTGGATACGATGCCCATGGCCGTCCGCCGGCCGCCGTTGTTGTCGCCATCGCCATCG
This sequence comes from Lagenidium sp. CBS 127285, assembly GCA_023338185.1. Lineage (NCBI taxonomy): Eukaryota > Oomycota > Peronosporomycetes > Pythiales > Pythiaceae > Lagenidium > Lagenidium sp. CBS 127285. Next base: position 10,863 of record JAADYI010000269.1, read on the forward strand.
CCATCGCCTTCACCATCTTGAGCCACTTGCTGCTCGGCGTCGTCGTCCTCGTCATTGTCGTCCTCGTCATCAACCTCGTCAGCGCTCCCCCGGCGCCGCCGTCGCCGCCGATCATACGTCTGCTGCGTGCAGACCCGCGCGCCAAAGTGGAGGACGATGGCCTGGATCGCCTCGAGCGAAAAGTCAAATTCCTCGAGCGGCCCGAGGACGACAAAGCGGAAGGTCCGGAAAATCTCATTCCGGTGCCCCGTGCGGAGTCGCCGGAGACGGCCCTCCCGGGGCTTGCCGACGGAGTCACTGTAGCAGTCCCCCGAGACCTCAAAGCGCTCCTCCGGGAGCCACGCACCGGCCGTGAGACTCGCCTGGATCCACGAAAAATCCACCACGAAGGTCCCCTCGGCCAGGGCCCGCATGTACTTGGCCGTGCGCTTGCAGCGGAGCCCCCCGGTGGGATCAATGGCATTCGACTTGGTGATCAGATGCGAGACCGATGTCGTCCAGCCCCCTGTCGTCGGGTCCCGCTTCAAGTCAAATTCGCGACCAAAGCGCCCGCCGAGTTGCTGGCACGCGACGAGGACCTCCTTCGACTCTTCCCGGTTGAGATCCGTGCCGACAAAGACAAAGGCGGCCTTCGCGAGTCGGTCGCTATTGCGGCGATCGACAAGAGACCCGGTCGATGGGATCGGTGGGCGGGCCGAGCCTGGCGCCACTGCCGAACCTGTCACAGTTGAAGTACGAGCCGTAGGACCCAGTTGCTGCCCGCCTCGACCGACGATCCCACGATGGCCATTATCTCTCGCGACGGTGCTGGGGGTCGAGCTCGTGAACGCCCCCGCGAGTCGATGATTCGCGTTGAAGGCCGCGATGGCCCCTTGAAAGTCATGGCTCACGCGTTTCTTCCAGGGCCGTTGGTCAATCGCCACTGCCGGCATGACAACCGGCGCCTGGGAATCCTCGACTTCCTCGTCGTCGCTGTCTTGATCCTGGGTCATGTCGACAATGTCGATCGGCGGTTGTGATGGCGGTGGCCTCTTGCGGGTTGCACGATCAGCTCGTTGTTCGCTTTGCTCGCTATCGTGCTCACTCGAGTCCGTGTCGATGTGCTCATCGCCGTCCGGGTGGTGATCTTCGGGATCCACAGCGCCACTGGTCCATATGCGCTTGGCGGCGGTCGTGGCGGCCACGCGCTGCGTTCGGCCACGGGGGGCCGGCTGCGGGTGCTTCAACGCGAGCAGATCGGGCGAATCGACGGCCGTGGACGGCATCTGGGTCTGTGTCTCCTCGTCCTCATAGTCCTCGTCGTCACTGTTGTCGTCGTCGCCATGCTCCTCATCTGAGCCAAAGATCCGCCGCTTGCGCTTCATCGGCGTCCGAATTGTGGTCCCGAGTGCCGGGGACTTGCCTCGCTGGAGGAGGTTTTGGACCATTTGAACGGCCGAGACCGTCGGGATGACCCGTCCAGAAGTCCCGTTAGTCGCCGCGGCGGTAGGGCGCGCAGGGCGAGTCGTGCCATTTGCATTGCCGTGGCCACGTTCCCATTCGTCGAGGACCTGGTTCTGGGCCTGGATCCGCTGCCGAAAGCCCTCCACGTCCTGTGTCGCCAACATGCTAAACGGCGAAAATGTCGACGGCGAGGACGATGAGAGGGCCGTCACGGAACCCGACTCGGGTGAGAACAGTTGGCTCCGGGCGCGACCCTCGCCGCCAAGCGAAGACAAGGTCGTCGAGGTCGAGGTCGAGGCCCCGGGCATGGGCAGGGGGCTGGCCTGGGTGATCTGGGTCATCTGCGTCTGGCTCCCATCGACCGTCGCCGTCGCCGTCGATCGGCGGGACGGGGTGGTGGACGTTGTCGAGGTCGCGAGGACCGCGTTCTTGGCCGCGGCGCGCTGGGCGAGGGTCGCGTGGGCCCACGATTGCTCCCGCCGGCCGGCCGCGAGGGCCTGCTGCTTAAGCTCATAGGTATCGACCGACCACTTGCTGCTGGCGGCGGCCCCACGACCGATGAGCCCCCGTTGGAGCTGCTGCTGCTGGGCCGCCTCCGTGCGCTCACGCTCGCGGTCCCGCTGGTCAAGGGCCGCGACGGCGGCGTCCGGGTCATGAAGCCCCGCGAGCTCGCCCTCGACGGCCTTCCACGCCACGAGCATGCTCTGGAGAAACTGGTTCCGGGTCACCTCGCTCGGGCACGTCGGGAGCTTGCACTTGGGACAATAGTTCTCACGCTTGCGGAGGTGCACGAAGATGCACTCGCGGCAAAAGTTGTGCTTGCAGTCGAGGCACTGCGGGTCCTCAAAGACCCGATCGCTGTCGAGGCGATCAAGCGCCAAGTGCGTCAGCGGGTGAACCTGAACACACACAGTGCGTGGCTGTCAACGTGGGACCATGAAAAACGTACCAGAGGATGCAGCAGAGCTGCTCGCGGACCATCCGAATGCTCTCGCGCTGCTCGGGGGTCAGGAGCTCCATGGCCGTGGACGCCGTGGGATCGGCCGCCGGTAGCGGCAATGGCGTCGGGGATTTGGCTGGGATGGATGACTGTGGCAACCCGAATGGCTCCCACCATGGTACATGGTACCACGTTGAACGGCACACATATATATAGAAACGTTAGTTGCATGTGGGTGGTTTTGGGAAATTGATATTTTTCTATTGCTCGTTCATTCGTTCGGTGTGGGCAGCGACTATCCGGCGATATGGGTTCCTTGTCATCCGTCAATTGCCGCTCTCTCACAATAAAAGAACTCGGCGGAATCCATGACCCTGTCGCCCGTGGGTGTCCACATGGATGCCCCCCTTCCCTCCACTTTACATTGTTAATCACCTCATTTGCTGCGAGGATTTGGATGTCGTGTCAGTGTCAGAACAGTTCTTCAGAGTGCAGGAAGCACTGGCCATTCTTCCTTTATTGTTTGTTTGTCTGTTGTCGTCCCGCTCGTTGATCGTCCCACGTCACCTCGTCGCAATGGGGATGATCCCGCCGATCTCTCCGGCGCTCATGGCTCCCATCCAACACCATCGAGACAGCGTGAATGCGTCACTGGCCATCCATTTTTTGTGGCGAATTGAGCGCATCGAGATCAGCAGCGTCGAGAAGATCGATGGCGTTGCCTACTATGTTCTGGAGTCATTCGTCCACCGGAACAAGATCACCCGGAACCCAGCATCCCGATGTGCCAACGATCGCATCCTCCCCTGTAACTCCAACGGAAAGAGCGATCGCCAAAGAGAAGTGGAATATTGTGTGCGACGACGCTATCGCGATTTCGAGGAGCTCCGTTCGCTCCTGCTCGACTGTGTCGACCCGGACGTTTGGAGCTGCTGCAATACGTGTCAAATGTGGAGAGCGTTTTTTGCGTTCAGCTCCTCCCAGCCGACACCCTTCTCCAAGTTGATTTGGTCCACAAGGTGGCGGCGTGAGAGGCTTGTGGAGTTCGTCATCAACATCACTCGACTTGCAAGGTGGTCGAATGAATTCGCTCGCTCTCGATACGGGGACGGTTGTCGGACATCGGAGATGATCTCCATGATAGTTGGATGCTTTCTAAAGGGAACTCTCAATTGGCCGTCGGCATAAACATTTTGTGTTATCTGATGCTTTGTGTCTTGATCGTGGTGCAATCCTTTTTCTCATTGTCAACGACAAACCTGATAATTGTCCTGTGGAATTCAGGATGAAGCGACCGGGTGATCTACACCCAACTTGGGTGATCCGAGTGGAATTCAATCCACTGTGGATCTCTTGAAGGCTCACCACACTCGTGATCGCAACCAAATTTCGGCGCCAGTGGTGCATTCGTTGTCTCGCCACAGACCCCAAGTCGAAATTGTGACACGTTGTTGATCAGATCTCAGCAGTGGCGGTGGGTGCCAAAACAATGGTGGGCAGACAACTGAACCATCGCGCGGCAACGAGATGTTCATCCTGTGTGAGCATGCACACGCTCTTGTTCCGCACGTTGACAGTCCGAATCACTTTCACGGTGTTTGATGTGACCGCACATGGGCGAATTCATTGATATGTTCCATCTATGGAGTCGAAAATCCATTCGAACACTAAGCAAGAAATTTCAGTCTCAAGGGATCCTTTGCCGATGTACATGTTGTGCATGATATGACAGTACCCAAAACACTCCACCCGCGAGCCCAGCCTTCCGCTCAAAGCATTCTTCAATTCGATTGACTCCGCCGATTCCTGCCGACCGTTGGAGGGTCTTGATGGCAAGGATGGCTTCCTGCGAGAGCAATATCCACAAGGAACACAATGGAACAACAGTGCCACGGCTTCGATTGGTACCGATGATTCCGTCGGGGTGTCATCGACGAGCTGTCGAAGAACTCAAAAGGATCGACCACATTGAAATCAGCGCCAACACGATGGAAAATGGAACAACGTTCTATACCATCGACGCATACTACCAGATCGCAAAACAAAGTCGCATTCCGACGGTCGCCAAGCGCAAGGAAGTTGGGCTATGTCAAAACAGACAAATTCCTCGAGGTGGAGAGCCTGATCTCCGTGTGAGGCGGACCAATGCGGACCTCCAGAAGCTTCATTCGTTGCTTCTAAAGATGGTAGACGGCGATTCACGAGCCAAGTGTCGTCACTGCCAGGCATGGATGACTTTCTTCACACTTAATAACACGAAGCCAGGGTTACTCTTGAGACTCATCCGGTCGAGTACATGGCAACGACAGATGCTCGAACAATTTATCAAGAACGTTGTGAGGGTGTCAATCATGGCAAACAAGAACCAGGATCAACAAAGAAGCCAACGTGAGATGTGCGCCAAGTTCGAGGCGACATCATCGCTTGTTTTGTCGTTTTTCCAAGACCACCCGGAGTGGTGGCAGGCAGCAACAACCGCCCGAGTCTGAGTCTTTATCCTTTTGTAACAATCCTATGATGCTGCTTGACGACAATCAAATTGGTGCGAGAACATCGTATGCTTCGCAGCAGGTCACATAGCGCTCGAGAGCACATTCGGCTCTGGAGCTCTCCCAGCTGTCGGACTGTCACATCTCTCGTTGGTGCTTGGGCATTCACAACGCAGATGAACACGAACGACAAGAATGTGTGAATGGCCCCCAGCCAGTCAACCCAAGTTGGTGATGATCGTTTGGCGACTCACGACCATCACTCGCTGTTACCAACCCGCCGCGTCACAGGATGATGATCTCGTCGTCACTTAAATACCATATCCTTTACAAACGGATACTTGGTTCAGGATATTGGCTAAAACAATGACCTTCCCATTGCCTGCATAAATGCATATCAGAGCTCTTTTCGCCAGTCCTGACGTTTTCGCAATCGCCACACGCACCAGATCATCACCGCCTGAATCTCTGAATGCGAATGCAGTGACCAACTCAGCCATCACTTGGGACACGCCGGCTTTACTCACGTCAGTCATTGTTTGGTTTTGGTGCTTGGAGTCGATTGGCCAGAGCGAGGGCCCAATCCGATTTGTGCCCGTGAATGACAGTCACTGACGGCGAGCCACCGGGACTGTAGATCGCAGCCTCGTCCGCGCACAACAACGCCTTCGTCGACGGAGCGACCGAGTGACTGTTCCCCCTCTGCCTTCACTTTGGAAACTCCCTCCACCTGCTCACATCGCCCACAGATTCACCACCAACCCAGTCGAGTCCAGATACCCAGGTATCCAAATTGCGGAGCACCATGCCGATTCCGACGCTCACCCCAGCGACCATGAACCCTTCGGGCTGCCGTCGGGGTGATGCCCCCCGGGCCATTGACTTCCTCCAGCGTATCGACCACGTCGAGATCAGCAGCGTCGAGAAGATTCGTGGCACGAACTACTACGTCATTGATATCTACTATCAACCGGAAACCAAGAGCCGTATTCCGACACTGGCCAAACGCAAAGAAAGCGTTCTCATGGGGGCCAGCTGCGGAAGCTGCACGGATCGCGAGCCGGACGTCCGCGTCCGACGACGTTTCAGCGCTTTCCAAGATTTGCGCTCACTGCTTCTCAAGTGCATCCACGCGGGTCCGGCGAGTCGTTGCCAGCACTGCAACGCTTGGATGAACTTTTTCACCTTCAACACTGCTCAGCCAGGATTGGTCGCGCGGATCATCAAGTCGACTTCGTGGCGGCGTCAAGTGCTGTCGCAATTTGCCAAGAACATCGTGCGGGTTGCAGTGCTCGCGAACCAATCTGCGGGCTGCAGCAGCGGTCGTCCACAGCGCGGATGCTGCCAGACGCCAGACGACACGCTATCGCTCGTGAGCAATTTCTTCCAAGATGCCGAGTGCTTGGCTGAAGATTAACGTGGGTCGAGCTTTTGAAGTCAAGAGTGCTCAACCTATTTTATTTTATTGAGAACTGTATATTGCCCGTCGTGAGTAGTATTTATTGGGCTTCATAACTAACCGGACGGAGTAGAAGTTCTGCGGTGCCACCGTTTGTTGCATTCAATCATGCGTCTTGTGCATTGGGAGCTCACTCACGTCGAACGGCCAGAGTGTCGTCGGGACAAAAGATGACTTGAAACTGAGTTCGCGATGGACATGCGTGGGTCTTGGCATATCGATCCGATGGGAATCGATGAGCGCTTTCGCACGCTTCGTCTGTGCACGATACCATCTTGCAGTCCCATTCATAGTCAACTCGCTTGGCATTGGGGATGACGGCAATTGGAGTGTTAAACCCCACGCGCCCCGTCAACTTAACGCATTCATCGTAGCTGTAGCAGTCTTCTGCCTGGGGTGGAACGACACTGAGCTCGTACCACGTCCGCTTCGTGTCGACCTCAAACTTGACCCCTGTAACCGAATCCGTCAGTCATTCCGTAGCTGGATGATCGAGAAGGCGAACGCCCACATGGAACGTACGCGTCGCCTCCTCATTCTTCCCGTCTCGAAATGTGCCGATACACCCCGACGAGAGCTCACGGCTCAGAGATTCTCCCGACTGGATCTGTGATATGCGGATACCGTTGTTGTAGAGGTTGATCGACACATCGGTGCAGTTGTTCACAAAGGCGACGTGGACTGCCGAAGTAGTCGAACTCGACAGCATTGCCACGCTCACCACAAGCGCTCGCAGACTCATGGGCAATGAGATGAATTGAGAATGACCGACGAAGGAGCAGTAACTCGGACACTCGGAGCCAGCAACCGACGATGGATCACCCCAAAATCGCAAAATGTGAATTGTCATATCAGACCCATAAAAATCCACCGACAACTCAGGCAGCGAAATGATTTCTTCGGGATTCTTGTGATTTGGTGACAAGCTCGAGGAAGCTTGTCAGCACTGCCAAACGCACTCGACGCGAATTCACATTTTGTCATCATCACAGTCGCTCCACCTGGAACAAAAGTTCTCAGATACACTGGCACGTTTTCTCAACGAAAGGTGATACATCAATGATCCACTGCAGTATCACCCGCTTTGGTCGTGCATTGCATTGCATTTTCATCTACGTTTGCAATCAAAAAGAAAAATGCCCCGAGAGGCAGGACGCGTAACACATACATACACACTTCACGATGCCAAGTTGGGTCGCCGTCTGGATTCCTCCCCCATCTACTTGAGGCTCTTGTCAGCGGCCCCGAGCCAGGCCTGGACCTGCGCATCGGCGATCGCCCCGGCCGCGAAGTCGAAATCATCGCCGCCAATCTCCATGATCTTGATGGCCCCGTCCTTGCGGTCGTCGATGATCGTCAGGTAAGTCGTCGGGGCGTCCACGGGCCGCGGGGCAAAGTTGTCGGCGCCAGCGGGGACCGAGCCATCGTAAAAGTAGTAATGGGTCGTGACCTTGTCCCGCTGGCTGTTGGTCTCGATGACCTCGGCAATGTCCAGTTCACCGCAGCCCCCGGCCCCGCCCATGCCCCGGCAGTTGCACTGGTACTGGTTCGAGCGGAGGATCTGCGCGTTGAGCATCCAGATCGCCGGCTGGTTCGGCTTGCTCCCCTGGGGCATGCGGACCTTGGTGACAAACATCTTGCGGCCACCGCCCCAGCCGTGGTAGCCATTGTCATCGTAGTAGCCCTTGCACGAGCCATCCGTGCACTTCTTGTCGGTCATGATGTTGACCTCGGCGCCAGTCTGGATCCCCGGGCCGCCGCCAATCTGATTCGGGTTGCTGGCCTCGGCGAGCTTGCCGTTGAACTTTTGCGGCGACGGGGCCTTCTGGAGCCCGTCGGCCGAGGCAAAGCCCTGGGGGCTCTTCTTGCCGCCGTTATAGTCGATGTTCTTGTTGTTGAGGAAGACGAGGTTCTCGGCGTCGCCCCCGTTGCTGTACGACGAGACCTTGGCCCAGTCCCCGGACGAGCCGTCAAAGACCGCGATGTTGTAAATGTCCATGGGCCCGCGGAAGACCAACGAGACCTCCTCGCTGAGGGGCCCCACGGGGCTGTTGACGCTCACGCTCTGGCGAGTGCAGCCCGCGGTGTTGGTGACCATGTTGTACGTCCCGGGGATGTTCCCGGCGTACTTGCCCCGGTACGTGAAGCTCGATTTGACCGCTGCCCCGGGGAGGGACACGGCGCTGCTGTTGCCGGTGTTGCTCGGCGGGGCCTTGGACGACGACTGGTTGGGGCTGCCGTTGTTGTTGTTGTTGTCGCCCTTGCCCTTGCCATTGACCACGCCGCTTTCATAGTCGGCGTCCTGGTCAAAGGGGTTCTTCGACTTTGTCGGTTGAGGCGTCGAGGTCGTCGGCGGGGGCGTCGTCGTCGCGGGCGGGGGGGCGCCCCCACTCGGGCAGAAGACGACGTTCATGGCCACCGAGTCGGGGCAGCTGTGGGTCTTGGTGTTGTCGTCAGGGTACAGGTAGGCGTCGTCGCACTGCTCGTGCTCGCAGACGAGCGTCCGGCAGACCGTCGCCGCGTTGCCGTCGCTGGGGACGATCGAGACGGGGACGTTGAAGCCCTTGCGGCCGCTGGTCACCTGCTTGCAGTGCTGGAAGCTCTGGCAGTTGCCCGGTCCGGGGGGGATGACGCTAATGTCGAACCAGATCCGGCCCCCTCCGAGGGACATCTCGACGACTGCAGCAGAACATGTTCGGTCACCTCGCGCACCGACCATTAATCAACAGAATAGGACAACGTACGCGTGGCCTGGTCGCCCTTGCCATGGCGGAACATGCCGTGGAAGCCAGGGGGGAGGTCCCGGGTGCACGTGGCCCCCGTCGCGAGGTTCTCGATCCGCTGGTTGTCGTAGAGATCGATGCCATGCCCGCACTTGTTGGTAAAGGTCACGCGGGTCCCGGTGACCCCCGCGGCGATTGCGGCGGCGGCAGTTGCGAGGAGCAGCGGCGACGAGCGGACCATGATCGAGGAGGAGGCACGTGCGTCCGAAATTGGGAAGTGTGATCTCCCCCTCACCACCGGCGGCAAGCGTTCCGCAGGGGGGAGGGGAGCGGAGGACGGGGGGAGAGCAGAACTTCGTTGGCGCCGGAGCAATCGGGTGGCATCTGTGAGGCTGCCACAGCGACAGCCTCAACGCGGGGAAGAGCGAGAGGGTTCGTACAGTACGGAGCGAGCTCACTGCTGGGTTTGTGTGCAGGTGCAGTGCGGGGAATTGCGGGGAACGCAACGGGAATCATTCTGGCGGCTGTGACAGAGTGGCTCCGTGTGCTGACGGCAGCAGTTTGCCACCTGAGTGGAGTCGTTTTCCTCTGACGAGATCAACGCACGCAACTCGCCATCTGGCTCTGGTGTGACCCTCCTTGGATCTGGGTGCAAGGTTGAACCGGACTGGACTCGGCGCTGAATTCATGGAACGCCTTCCTCTGGTGCGTTTGCTGGGCTTCTTTGGTGCGCTAGAGCACAAAGCATTTTTGTGTTCCGAACAAGGTTACGCGTTCCTTGACACCAGATGCCCACTCATGAAACCACAGGCGCATGCGGTTTCTGCTGTGCGTCTGATTGGCACACATCAGGTTCTCAGCTCGATGCTGTTGATCGCCAGCAGCTGTGTAACCCATTTCAGTGGGTGAACAGTCACATCCTCCACGATCGGGAAGCACGCCTGTCATTATGTGCGCTGTTGTCGCGATTTTTGTCCCAACACCTCCGCTCGCTGCATCCACGCGGGTCCGGCGAGTCGTTGCCAGCACTAAACAACGCCTGGATGAACTGTTTCACCTTCAACACTGCTCAGCCAGGATGGGTCGCGCGGATCATCAAGTCGAGTTCGTGGCGACGTCAAGTGCCATCGCAATTTGCCGAGAACATCGTCCGGGTCGCAGTGCTCGCGAACCAATCTACGGGCTGCAGCAGCGGTCGTCCACAGCGCGGATGCTGCCAGACGCCAGACGAAACGCTATCGCTCGTGAGCAATTTCTTCCAAGATGCCGAGTGCTTGGCTGAAGATTCGCGTGTATCGAGCATTTGATGTCAAGAGTGCTCATCCCGGTCATGCGTCTTGTGCATTGGGAGCTCACTCACGTCGAGGGGCCACAGCGTCGTTGGGGCAAAAGATGACTTGAAACTGAGTTCGCGATGGACATGCGTGGGTCTTGGCATATCGATCCCGACGAGCGCTTTCGCACGCTTCGTCTGTGCAGGATACCATCTTGCAGTCCCATTCATAGTCAACTCGCTTGGCATTGGGGATGACGGCAATTGGAGTGTTAAACCCCACGCGCCCCGTCAACTCAACGCATTCATCGTAGCTGAAGCAGTCTTCTGCCTGGGGTGGGACTACACTGAGCTCGTACCACGTCCGCTTCGTGTCGACCTCATTATGGACCGCTGTAACCATACGTCATTCCATATCTCGATGATCGAGAAGGCGAACGCCCAAATGGAACGCACGCGTGGCCTCCTCGCTTTTTCCGTCACGACGATACACCTCGACGAGAGCTCACGAATCAGAGAATCTCCTGGCTGGATCGTTGATATAGTCTATCAGATATACGAGTTGAATAAGTTGATTGGGCATCGGTGGAGTTGTTCGCAAACGCGGCGTGGACTGCCGAAGTGGTCGAACTCGACACAATTGCCGCGCTCACGAGAAGGGCATGGGCGAATGGAGACTTTGACAGCGATCTACGAATGGGCAGTGACTCGGACACTCAGAGCAAGCAATAGCCAATGGATCATCTCAAACTCGCAAAGTGTGGATTGCCGTATCAAACTCCCAAAATTCCACCAACAACTTCAGGAAGTGAAATGATGTATTTTGGATTCTTGTGATATGGCAACAAGCTCGAGGAAGCTTGTCAGCACTGCCAAACTCACTCGTCGCGAATTTACATTTCGTGATCATCGCAGTCGCACAACCAGGAACGAAAATTCTCAAATGCACCAACATGTTTTCTCAACGAAAGGTGACGAATCAATGTTAAATCAGATCACCTGCTTCGGTCGTGCAGTGGACTCCGTGACCAGTGGTCACTGACCAACAGGTGCAGGGTGCAGTCAGTGTCGGATTCGTTCGTTTGTGTTTGATCTGCCAGCCCTCCATCGAGAGGAACGAGATTGAGAATCAACAGGCACAGGAGCAGACAGAGTCTGACTGGGACGAAACTGCACCGTTCCTCCGTGAGAAATGCGCGAACTCGATCATATCCTGGCGACACTGGGGACCGCCACCATGCGCATGCAATCTACGGGTGATCCTGTGAAATGGCTCTGCCTGCGGTGTATCAGATGACCTTGGGTTAGTGTGGGAACGTGCGAACATGGGCGAGAGAGGGTGTAAGGTGTCGTAGCTGCAGTATATTGATGATTCACCGGCCCCACAACCAGGTGGTGGGTGGTGGCGGGGGGGGGGGCTTTGGTTGGTT
>JAADYI010000270.1:0-22566 GCA_023338185.1 Lagenidium sp. CBS 127285
CTGGCGTAATTGATCAAACGTATCTGTGAGATGCGCTATGGCGTCTGGAGTGAGCTGATATCCGTCCACGTTACTTCTCCCCAACATAAAATCAAGGCAGTCGCTCGTATCCCAGTCAAGAAAATCTAGAAATCGCGTGAAGCGACTTTTCAGTCCAGCAATCCGATTCATCATTGCATCTAGATCAGCTGGATACCCAGCGATGATGATCACCATGCCCTTGAATCTTGTGTCAGTCATAGCCGCCACAAGGGAGGTCATGTGCCATACATGCCTTTACCGAGTTCATATGCTTCATCAATGAAAAGAATCGCACCCTTCGCTTGGCCAAGTTGCTCTTCGACGCGCTTCTTCGTCTGGCCCAAGTATTCGCCGGTCATGTTCAAACCGGATGTTTCGACGACTTTGTCCGATCCTAGCAGTCCCATACGATGGAAAATTTTTCCCATGACGCGAGCAACGGTTGTTTTCCCCGTCCCCGGAGATCCTCGAAACACAAAGTGCCCAATTTCTGGTGTTTCCTCACCTTCGTCCTGGGCGACTTTGATGCGATTCCGCAATCGAGTCAGGTCGGATCTGATTGCATCCATACGATAAAGACCATTGAGTAGATCCAAAGGATCGTCCTCTGTCGGACTGCCAGGATCGGAGCACGTATTACTGCGTTTTAACAACTCGTTTTCAATATCTTGCAGCGTCAACTTGATTTCCAGATCGATCCCGGACGACCGCTTTGTTGCATTCGCCATCGCGCTTTTCAACATCCCTTCCACAGCCCCGGCATTTCCAAAATTTGATTGATTCCTCTGCATGGCGAGCTGTCGAATGATTGCCTCGGAAACGTCAAGAGGGCAAACTACCTTCTTCTTTGCGCACCATGCGGATAATATCTCGTAGAGCTCACGATCAGAATAGTCGTCAAAATAGAAAGCATACTCCATGGGAAATCGCCGAGCCAACCCAGGATTTTGGGTACGCAACATTTCGTTCATCTGATGTTCGTAGCCAATCAAGAGAACGGCGATGTCATCGGTTTCAGACCCATGTATTTTCTCCACAATCACATCAAGGACTTGCTTGCCAAACCAATTATCGTCCAGATTGTAGGCTTCGTCGATGATCAAAACTTTCCCCTTGGCTTGGAGCAAGATCTCTGTTGTTTTGGTTTGGGACTGGCCGATATACTGACCAACGAAATCGGCTGCGGTTTTCTTTACGACGTCGCCAATGGAGAGAAACCCAAGACACTTCAGGATTCGGCCATAAATTGACGCACACGTCGTCTTTCCCGTCCCTGGGTTACCCAGAAACAAGCGATTCAGCTGAACCGGAACAACGTCGACCCCATTCAACTCCCGTTCGTAGTTTGCATCGCAAACATCGATCAGTTCACGAACACGTTGCTTGATCCTTGTCCAGCCGATTTTTTGGTCCAATTCCTCGAGAATTTGTTGCAGTTTTGGATTTAAGGTTGGCCGCTCTCCCACTACATCATTGGTGCGTATGTGCATAACTCCATTGAAATCTTCCCGTGCCATTGCTTCACTGGTTGCCCTTTTAAAGAACTGCCGAACAGCTCGAGCGTTTCCGAATCCTTTTTGCCCAGCACCTCGTGAGAGTCTTCGACACGCAATGATCCCCGCGTTGTCGTCATTTGTCCATTCCAGATCACGAAGAAGCCCCTTCCAAATGACAAGGAGATCAGCTTCATCGAAATCGTCGAATGGAACTTCGATGAACCGACTTCGGAGACCTTCGTTGTGAGCATACAGTTTCTTCTGTATGTCATCTTCGTACCCAGCAATAATCACAGAAAGATCATGTCGATACTCTTCAGCTGCAACCAGCAACTCAGCAACTATTGGTCTTCCTTTGGGATCTCCTTTCGGGTCCAACTCGTAAGCTTCGTCAATAAACACGACGCCTCCCATTGCGCGTTGTATTCTGTCGCGAAAATCTTGTGGCGTCCCATCTTTGAGCTCTTGAGCTGTGCACAATTCCGCGTTGGAATTCCACCTCATACCCGAGTCGTGGAGAACGCGGGCAAACATCTTCGCCACAGTCGTTTTTCCTGTTCCAGGGTTGCCTGTGAAGCAATAATTCATTGAAGGGGCGTTCTTCATTCGTTGATTCGCGGTCATTGACTGGAATGCGAAGGCACTTTTGAACATGTTAACCGCAAACCGCTTCACTACATTCAAGCCCACCATGTCAAGGAGTTCCTCCATTGCGTCCGAGGAACAACCGTGGGTTTCTTTGAGATTATTCCATTTTTCTCGTGCAGTTAATCCATCTTTGGAGGGCAGTGATGTCGTGTTCTTGGTTGTGGCTGCATCCAAATCACACTCATCGGACGCTATCCACGTTGGCCCAGCGTCGGGATACAACTGCATGAATAGGTCGAAGAGTTCCGTTGGTTGCACAGGTGGTGCTTTCATGCGAGCGACTAATCGGGCAAAAGCAAGAATTACCAGCGGATGACATAAGGTTCGCTGTGACTGCGACCTTTTCACGTATGCTTCAATGCTGACTCGTGCTTCTTCAAAATTGATTTTGTCGATGCACAGTTGCTCCAACGCTGAGAAAAGGTGAAACTCGTCGAATGGCTGCCGTTGGTTGACATTCCTCAGCGCGTTGATCCCAGCGAAGGGGCTTGATTTAATCGACGTGGAAACGTCTGCACTCTTCGTAAATGACAGTTTATCTTGTATCCGGCGGAGCACACTCTCCGGGAATACCTTGCGTCCGAGAAGTAATGGGTAACCAGGCCATGGATGAATGAGTTGTATTTCATTCGTCCAGTCAAATGGCAAAGCTTTGAAAATCTGTTGCATTTGTTTGAGCAATTTGGCTGGAAGTTGAGGCACTAGTTTGTCCAAATGTGGTGACGAGTTCGTATTCGCAACATGGTACGTGATGAATCGACCTTCATTCGACCGCAATACTGAATGCTGTGGCATTGTCGACTCAGTGCTCGCACCTACAGTTCTCAACTCACTCAGAGGGATGATGGAGGTCGGGAAAAGCGTAAACGGCTCCCACACTCGAATCATCTCTAATTCACTCGGTCCCTTTCGTTGAAAGACAGCAGAATCGTACCCAAGACCGTTCTGCTGGCCATTAATCCACTTCACGTGGCGATTCCCAAACGTACCATTCGGTGCGTCCAATGGATCCAAATTCAGTCCGAGGGTGAATAAAAAACCAAACACAACTTGCGATTGCCGTTTAGTGGCAGTCAGTACTGAAGCATTGCGGCGACAGAACTCGAATACTTGAATCGTGTTCCACGTGCGCGTAGATGCAAAATCTTTCACCTCGAATCGGCGTACTTCAGTCAGGCCTGATCCTTTTGTATCTCGAAGCGCAAACACAGGGATCAGACGAGGTTGAAAGAGAGCTCGATCCCATGGGTCTTTGGTTTTATCAATCCAACGGCGGAACTTGTTCAGGACAATCAATTTTCGATGATAGAAATCAATCATGTCCTCACGATCCATGGAAACCTGTGTCGCTCCGGGTACAAACGAGATTGAGGCATCGCCAGGAGGCCAAGGAATGGATGAGTCTACGCCAGCGTTGATCAGATTTTCTGTAGCCGTAATCTCGTGTACTAGCGCTTCGTATGAACATTTAGGGCATTGCACCGGGGCCCCTCGGCTGCACAATGGTAGTTGAAAACTGTGCGCGCCATTGCTGCATCTCCACTCCACCTTTGAATCACAATGAACCAACCCAGTTTTCGACCAGCACAACGTCTTTACATTCTTCTGACAGACGCTTGAATTTGTGCATGGTACTGTAACAACTTCTTTGCACTTGATTGTTTGCAATTTGGTGTTACATTCTGCGTCGACATTATGGCCGCACGGAAGAATCTGGACACCTCTCTTCGAGCACTCTGGCGGTGTGGCCTCGCCCCCTAGAATTTTTTTAACTTGTTGACAGCTTAAGCGAATGTCGTGGCCACAGGATCTGTCTCGGCGAAACAAGAGAGTATTACTGCACAATTTCAACGCTTCCAAGAGACGACTGCTATGCAGCGGTAGCGGCGGCCCTATAGACTCTAGTACTATTCCTTGGTCCATCAGCTGCTTTTGGTCAGGCTCCTGAACCTTAGCCCATGGGTGCCAGGCATCGAGTTCACCAGTCAACGCACAAGTGATCATACAAGGATGACCGCAGTCTGGACGGACCCTTTCCACAATGACAGAACAGCTACTTCGTGGATCTCGGGCTTCATGGCACATAATTTTGTCTTCATGGCCACAGTTGCGAACGAAAGTTACCAGTTCCTTGCAAGCAATTCGAACTCCTAACCGTCGAAATGGGGATGAATCAGATTGCTTCACTAGTGTCACTGCTTGAATCGAAGGAAGGCTGCTGTCATGCAGCTTGTTTATTCGCATGGCATCCGTACAACTCACTGTCTGAATGTGGCCACATTCTGGGTTGACAATGACGACGGATTCGGAGCATCTTGTAGAATTCCGCGCCATGTCAAACGCCTGACCGCATTTCATTGTCTGTTCGTGACCGCATAATCTGCGAAAAGTCACTTGGTGCGAGCAAGGATGGTCCTTTGTGCCATAGTTGACTCCATCTTCCACTACGCCATGTGTGGTTGGAATTGCGCCAGTCCATGAGAGCAACGCTTCCGCAACAGAGCACAGCACAGATGCCGGGTGACCGCAACGCGGGAGAGTCAAGGGAACGAGGACTTGGCAAGTGAAGGTCCTCTTGTTCGACATCAACAGCTTGTGCACGTAGCACTTTACTGGCTTCATGTGACCGCATCTTGGGACGTAGTCAACATATTCGATGCAGTCCGGAGCTGCCGTGGTCGCATACTTGTGGAAATCGACGCACGAGCACTTCAGTGAGTGCCGACAGTCGTCATACACAAACGGAGTAATCGCTTCTTCAATGCACACTGGCCATTGCCGTCGACCCTGACGGATGCTTCGTTCTTCAAAACACGGGATCTTGCGCATGTGCGAGCAAGGCAACTCCACCTCAACCAATACTGGGCACTGATAAGATTCCAATGCCTGGGTGATCGTGACTACCTTTGTGGCCTTTGTCACATCGATGCATTTGAGCTGTTTGCGGTGGCGAGAACAGGGAGAATTTACTGGGACTTGACAGCGTGTCCTATGCTTGTCTGCGTCCGCCCAATGGCACGGCAGACCGCAAGGATGTTCGCAGTCGAGAACTTCATCGCATGGTACCTGACAAAAGTTCAGCTTGAGAGACGACCCACTGGTTGCGCGAAACGTGCTGCTTCGATGCCGAGGACAGCAAAGCGGTAGCTCGTTTCCGATACGCGGGCCGGAATGCGCACCTGTCAGTGACTGGTCAACGCCGGTAGCGCTGTCAGACACTCCTCGATGTTGTAGCCTTGTCAACGTTGACCGCCAGTGTTCAGGGGCATCGGCAAAATATCTTTCGTTTCCAATTATGTACATCCCAATCCGAGCACGACTCAACAGTACAATCATTCGGTTTTGTAATTTCACAAATGGTGTTTTCGACTTGCCATCAATCACCAGTGAAATGATAACAACATCCGCTTCATCTCCTTGAAAACGATCGACTGTCGAGAGAACACAGGACGGCGATGGCTTTCCATCTCTTCCACGTTGTATCAAGTTGAGGTCTGGAGACATCAACGTCCCACGCAACAGCATGAGTTGCCCCTTGTATGGTGTGAGAATTGCAATTGACGTGCTTGGAACCCCACAAACCACCAGGTATTTGGCCAGTTTGCACACCATATCCGCCTCCCGTCTGTTAATTCTGGATAATCCAATCTTTGCTCTCTCTTCAACACCAGAGTGTGTCCAAAAGAATAAATGAGGTGAGACGCCGGGAACCTCCCTTCCCTGACCCTCACAACGCTTTAACCGTTCCATCGGTAAACTAACTGATGGTCGATGCATATCGAACCAACGCGGGCGCACAGGATGAATATTAATGGAGGGTACCTGAATGGTTTTCGTTGTGCAGACAGAGTGATCTTCAATTGTAGTGATTGATAAGTACAAGTCGCGAGTGAGATCAGCAATATTTTTTCGCATTCTTCGCTGAATGGACAAAACCGAAAATGGGACTTCGTTTCCAAGTGGTGCACGTATCAATCGCTCAAACAAAGAAATGTTGATGCGGTTGACTCGCTCGAAGTCGAACTTTGACATGATCGACGGCTGCAGTTGCATGTGATCACCAATCATTTCCAACTTGCATGTGGTTGAAGTAAGACAACTAAACAGTAGTGGTTCCAACACTTCTGATGCCTCTTCAACTAGAATTGCAAACGGCTTTGTTGCTCGAATGGCCTCTAGACGTGAAACACAGCCTGTTATCGTCCCCCCAATCACAGCTCGACCTTCGTATGTCTTTGTTCGTACTCGTGTGCGCTCATCGTGCAGCAAACGCTTAGTATGGTCGAATCGGATCTTGATGGCTTGGTGTGCTTTAACGGAAAGTGTATCCCAAGCCTTCATCGCACCACGTATTCGTCGCCAACGATCCTCCAGAGTCATTTCCCAATCCCACTCACTCATTGGAAAAGCATTTATTTCCATGTCTTCAGCTGCGAATTCTGAAATGTCTTCAATTTCTGTCACTCGCGCAAGCAGTTCGTTTTCATGGCTCACTTGATCGACTTCATCAGTTTCTCGTAGGTGCTGAATAAATTCAGACTCGTCAGCCTCATCATCATCATCGCCAATGACGTCAACATCGACGAACGAATTCTCTGATACCGTGTCCATCTCAAGGGTTTCGTCGACCTCGCCAGAGACATGGTTGCCAACAATTTGTTCACTTTCATCCGAATCTACCAAAACCTCAAACAGGGTCGACGATTGCGTCCGTTGCGGAATTGCAGAGTTTGTCTGATTTTCCTCCGTTTTCGGCGCCTGCTTCATTTCTTCGCCAGCATGAAATGACGCGACCCCAGTCTGAGCTGGCGATTTTAGTTGTTCAAGTCTTGCCGATTGCTTCCTGTGGTCACAACAAAAGGCACTTCCAGGTGATGCTCGTGACTTGCAAGGCTTCCGCTTCTTAGTTGTCCCGCGGCACTGCCCGAGGCCAGGATGATGGTGCAGAGACGATGACCTTTCTTGAGTTTTCTCTGCAGTTGCTGCCAGTTGACGTTTATGTTTGTCGCAGTACGGGATTCCTCTAGAAAGAGCCATGGACGCGCACTTGGCACCCTCCTCTGACCGACCTTGACAAGTTGTACTCGCGTGATCACGACAGTAGGAAGAACTTTGGTCAGCCACATTGGGGCAGCACTGACCACCAAATGTTGCCCAACACAATGGATGCTTCGTGCACGTATTCGGGGTGGGTCATCCTCTGCACAGTCCGCAACAGCCCCAATTCGCAAGCACACTGAGCAAGCGTGAACCATGCAATATAACTGTCTTGCAGGCAGGCGTGGAAGAACGCAACCTGATGACGTACACAAATGGTCCAAACAGTATTGTCGATCGGGAATTGCCGCCTCGCGGCAACAAAATGCATCATCGATGTCCACAGCATCACAGCAATGCTTCGCACAGTACAAGCTTGCTTCGTCTTTAACAATATCGACACACTTGCTGTGTGGATACTGACAACATGAGAGGGGAATGACACCACACATCCATTTCAACATAATCTCCGATGGGTCGACGTGTGGATCGTAGTGACGGATACCCCCATACAAAAGCGGTACATCGTCATAGGTGAGCAACTGCTCATTAATCACACACTCACGAACAACTTCAGCCAATTCAACACCGTTGTTGACCAATTCAACACCGTCTTGTGCCAATTTGCCAGCGTCATCGGATCCCTCTTCGGCAAATGAACTTGTAAGTTTCAGCACTGTCGCCGCAATAACATTCAGAGCGTGGGAAGCTTCTATGAGCTTTCGTCGGTTCTCTGGCGGGAGAGAGCGCATACCAGTCCATTCAGCGACATCGTTTGATCCAATCAGCGTTTGAGCCTCGTACACGGAGCCGAACTTATGTCGGAATGCCTGGATCGCTTTTGCCGTGTCGTGGAGTCCGTCAAGTGCTGAAGTAAGCGTCTTCACGCTTGCAGAGTGTTCGATCGCAATTGATTCTTGGTAACGGAAAAGTTTGGGCTCAGTGCAGCCCCCACCAAGACGAATAAGTGGGTTGAAATAGGCACCACTTAAGCTTGGGTCTGCACGAACCAAGTCGACCAGAAACTCGTCAATTGCGTGATTTTTGTACGACAGGACCAATATTGGTGGCTGGCCTACAGAGGGAGCAACTCGGATCCACAACGTGCGTACTATCAGCAACGCTCTCACGATCACGACGCCAAGGTACGATTTTCCTGTTCCAGGTGGGCCTTGGGTGCAATGAACGGGGTGGCGTAATGCAGCGACGAAACTCTCTAGCTGCCCAGGGTCCATTGTTGCACTTGCAATCAAACTCGATAGTTGCACTTTAAGACTTCTGCATGCGTCAGTGTCTCGCCGGATCTGAACGATAGGGTCCAGCAAACTCTCTTCGACCACGCGATCTACAAGACGTCTTATCCAACTGGTCGATACATCCTCGGTTGACGTGGTCGATACGTTCCCCAATAGCGTGGCAGTTGGCTCCACATCTTGACTTGAATCGTCATCCCTTTCCACGTCGGTCAAGTGCACACGACAATTTGATCCCTCCCTGACCTCGCGCCGTTGGAGATTGACCAGCGAGCCACCTTGAAAAGGCGTAGGCATCTCACTCTGCCGTTGAAGAGCCTTGAGAACGGGGATAAACTCTGGAACAAAGGTTTGGCAATCAATCACGGCAACGGCCGCGCCATTTTCCACATTTTGGCTCAGGAGGGGATTGCCCGTCTCGTCCACAGTGTACTCGAGCAGCTCCAATGCCAGTCGACCACCCTCGCGGGCCTGCCACTCGTCTCGACTGTTGCCGTGGAACGTCACCTTGGCCCAGTAAATTTCATCTGTGAGGCGCAAGGACGCCCCGCGGCCAGCCACGACCACGACGCCGACGAGGTTCGGCGACGAGAGGCGTCGGGTGGTTTTCCAGTGAATCTGGCGCTCGGGGGGTCGGCGCGACGCAACATCCTTGAGATAAAGCACGCCATCCACTTGGAGATTCACAACGCTGGCGTCGTAAATGTGCGTCGAGGCATGCGGAGACGGTGGGCCCCGAAGGCGTTGCTGGCGATCTTGGGCGCACAATCGGCAATACCCGCGATCGTGGTGTCGATTCGGGCAGATGAACTCGACCAATCGCGCGCAGCCCGACGTGCGGCAAGCGTAGTCCACGGCGCCATGGCGCTGGATCGGCCAAAGGGGCTGATCGCAGATCTTGTCGCCGGTGCGGATGGGGCAATGCGGGAGGAGGGCATTGTTCCCATCGACAAAGGTCATCCCCGTCCACACCCGGAGGACCGTGTCAAAGTACTCGTCGGCCGACTCGTAGACCCCATCGCCGCGGCCCCCGGGGACCTTCATCTGCGGCAGCTTGAGGGGCTGGAAGTTGTTCCAGTCCGCGAGCCACGCGACCGTCGGGTGCGTCCACGCGGGCCCCGCATTCCTACCGACATCACCCGCGTCCCCCGTCGCCGCCGTCGTCGTCGTCGTCGTGGCGGTGTCTTGTTCGCCACGCCGTCCTTGGCGAGTCGTCTTGACCGCCCACGGCCGCTCGAGTTCCACAAAGAGCAACATCACGCGCTCGCGGGCCTTGCGATGCGTGGCGTGGCGCATCTCGAGCATCCCATCGGCGGTCGTCAGGAGCTGCAGCAGGGCCTCGCTCACGTCGACGCGCTCCCGGTCCCAGCAAAACTTGAGCAGCCGCTGCACAACCTTCTCGACGACCTCGACGGCCTCGAGCTTGGCCTCGTGGAGCGGGCGGTGGGGGTCCGAGACAATCGCCGAGGGCTCCCGGAGCAACGCGAGGACCCCGGCAACGACATGCTCGAGATGCGGCGGCGGGAGCGTCGCCGACACCGGGAGCCGCGCGAGCGCCGACAAGAGCGTCTTGAGCGTGACCCCGTCGAGTTCGGCGGCCTGATGCCACGCCGTGGTCCAGAGCGCCATCGATGCGCCAACGACCTCGGGGAGGCGATGCGCGGGGCACCGGACCAAGCCCCGCATGACAAACTGCGTCGTCGTGGCATTGGACATTGAAAACGCCATCGACGGGGACGCGCGACCGCTCCACCCACGGCCGCCGCCACCGCCGCCGCCCCCACCGCCTCGACCCCCGCGTGATGATCGTCCTCCACTGGCCCCGCCATTGCGATTGCCCTTGCCCCTGCCGCCCCCATTGTGTCGCCCCCGTCCGTGGCCGTCCATGTCGGTGGTTGAAATTCTCTTGCGTTCGTCGTTTTGCTCGGTTGTGCTTCGCCAGCAAGAAAACTCGGAACTGATGGATGATGAGGGTTCTGCTCTCCCCCCCCTCTTCCCTCGTCAACGCGCCGCGTCGCAAGCCCCTCCCCCAGAACAAAAGTGTTCTGTCGCCCATTGGGGCATTGTCGATTCTCGATCGAGAGATCCGAGGATGACACCAGCCTCTGCCCGTTGGACTAACGGCATCCGGCCCATCGCCCCCGTGCGCGTGCAGTCGGCAAGCTCTGCGAACAGGCGCCGCGATCAAGCACGTGGACTGCAGATCGCCCCATGCCGGATCAGAGCTGGCAGACAGAGACTGGAGGAATCACATCGTCATTTGTTGTCTTCCGAGTCGATGAGACGTGGAGGTGACTTGGTTGCAATACAAAACCTGTGTAGGGACTATTGCACGATTCGTATTTGTATAGGGAATTATTCATGATTTTGTATTTTAGGGAATACGTATTCAGCGATTTCGTATGTTGTAAACGGTAAAGTACAGGTAACCTGGATTTCAGGTTAGTAAACATGAATTTTGAGCAATTTCGGAGGTTACCTCATCGCAATGGCGTAACCCAAATGGGAAGAAATCTACAGGAAATCCACAACATGTCCACCACCAACCCGACGTCAACGGCTGCGTCGACGAGCGAGGGCCCCCATGCCGGGTACTCCAGCCGTAGCGCCGACCCCCTAGAGCGCCCGCAGGAGGGGCTCCTCGTGCTGGTCCTCGACACGAACCCCCACGAGTGGTTCCCGAGTGCCAAGCTCCAGAACGCCCAGAGCCAGAGCTTCCAGCAGCTCATTGCAAGCACACTGGTGTTCGTCAACTCATATCTGCTGCTCCACCGGAACAATCGTATCGTGATCATCGCGGCCCATGCCGGGCGCAGTGAGATGCTGTACCCGGACCCTGCGCAGGCCGACACTTCGGGGACCGCGGAGCAGTCACGGACAGTCAACGCGCTGGTCATGAGCAAGCTCGCGGCGCTGAGCCAGCCCGAGGTAGCGAGCAACCAGGAGGCCTCCAAGTCGGCGGCCACGGCCATCGCGGCGTCGATCTCCCGGGCATTATGCTGTGCGTACGACTCGAATATTGCGCTTTCGCGTGTTGCGGTGTGTTGGTGTGTCGAACTCACACGCATCGTTTCCGTGTGTGGCCGTCAACAGTCATCAACCGCGCGCTGCAGGAGCAGCCAGACGTCCGCCCGCGGATTCTCGTCGTGCAAAAGTCGCCGGACGTCTCGGAGCACTACATCTCGATCATGAATGGCATCTTCTCGGCCCAGAAGAAGCAGGTCGCCGTCGACGCGTGCATCCTCGCCCGGGAGCACTCGTCGTTCCTCCAGCAGGCCGCGTACCTCACGGGGGGCATCTACTACAAGCCTCAGGACCACAATGGGCTCCTGCAGTACCTCTTGTCGATCTACCTCCCGGATCCGAGCATGCGCCAACTCCTCAAGCTCCCGACGCAGGAGTCGGTGGACTTTCGGGCCATGTGCTTTTGCCACCAGGAGGTCATCAGCACGGCCTTTGTCTGCCCCGTGTGCCTCTCGCTCTTTTGCGAGTTCAAGCCCATCTGCAGCACGTGCGGGATTCGCAGTCGCATCCAGCCGACGCGCAAGGGCCCCCCGAAGAAGCGCAAGGCCCCGACATCATAATGCGCGAAATCCGATTGTTTTT
The DNA here is from genome assembly GCA_023338185.1 of Lagenidium sp. CBS 127285. Taxonomy (NCBI): domain Eukaryota; phylum Oomycota; class Peronosporomycetes; order Pythiales; family Pythiaceae; genus Lagenidium; species Lagenidium sp. CBS 127285. The sequence goes on from JAADYI010000270.1 coordinate 12,062, forward strand.
GTTTGCTTGTCGTTGGAACCAGTGGATGCTATCTCGGAACATCATGTTGCTGCCATGTAGAGACAGAATGGATATGCTGACGTCGATCACTTGCTGTTGGCACATTTCTGTGATTGCCACAAGAAGGTTCCTCATCCATTTTGACCAATCCGACACTTTGATTCAACGTTTTAGCGAATGAATGTTCTGGATCGTGCAATGTTGAAAAATTGAGCAAACAGCCCCACACGGACATCCGCCCAGATGCAATCATCGCCATCGACGACCAACATCAAAACCACCACCATCATGAGCAGGTACCGAGGGACGCGGGCGCGATGGACGTTTGTGCACTCACCTCGTGATTGTGTGTGTGCGTGTTGCGTGTTGCGCCGACCCAGGAAGAGCATCGATCAGGTCTTCGAAGAGGCCCGGGCCACGAGCAAGCCGGCGTTCATCACCTTCACATGCTGCGGGTACAAGGACAAGGCCGACACGGTCGAGGTCCTCCTCGCCCTTCAGCGCGGAGGTGCCAACATCATCGAGGTGCGAGCGCGCGCCAGATTTCGCCGCGTTGCGGATGGGGTTCGCTGAGGCTGAATGGGCTTTTGTGACCGTGCGCAGTTGGGCATCCCGTACTCGGACCCCCAGGCCGATGGCCCGACGATCCAAAAGGCCCACCAGCGTGGGGTCGACCAAGGCATCACCCTGCGTGATGTGCTCGCGACGGTCAAGGAGGCCCGCACCAAGGGCCTCACGGCGCCGGTCGTGCTCATGGGCTACTACAACAACATCATGCAATACGGCGAGAGCCGGATCTGCGTGGATGCCGCAGCGGGTACGTCGAGGACCCAATGTCGGCTCGGTCAGTCGTCGTCACCCGTCCCGATCACTAATGTTAGTGTAATGCATCGCAGCGGGCGTGGACGGATTCATCATCGTCGACTTGCCCCCGGAGGAGGCCAAGTTTTTGAGCGCGGAGGCCCGGCAACACGGCCTCTCGTACATTCCGTTGGTCTCACCAACGACGACGGAGGCCCGCATGCGGGTCATTGGCGAAGTCGCTCACGGATTTGTCTACTGCGTGAGCCTCACGGGCGTCACGGGGGCCCGTACCGAGCTGCCACCGAACCTCGATGCCTTTATGGCCAAGAGTACGCGCAACCCGAACCGGTGGATGCTGGTGGTGTCTGGTTGCTGACGTTGGCTCTGGTGGATGCTGTTGCAGTTCGCTCGCACATTTCGCTGCCACTGGCCCTGGGCTTTGGGCTCTCGAGCCGCGAGCACTTTCTCCAGGCCGGCAAGATCGCCGACGGCGTCGTCATGGGCTCCAAGGTCATCAAGGTTATCGATGACGCGCCGAGTGACACGGCGAGTCGTGCCGCGGCCGTCGAGCGTTTTTGCAAGACCATTGTCGAAGATAACTAGAGAGCATGCCGCCCCCCTGGCTGAATACGTAATTGGAATCTGCAGACAGGCACACGTTTGGTTTGTTTGGCATATTGGCCGTAGATCTGATAGATCCACAGTGCCAAGGAACCCTGGATCTACCGGAGTCGGCCAATGGACACTCATCAGAACGGTTCTGGGGCTGTGAACCCCAGTAAAAGGATCAGACCACTTGTGCATATATTCGATAAGTATGGTTTTCTCTCCTCCACCTGCCACGAGAGCATTTTGGTCGAGTTGGGGTGACACCCCAGATGACGCTGGTTGGTCCCAGCGGTGAGGGTTCGAGTCCCTCCTCGACTTGAATTTCCCGTTGATGGCATACTATCGAAGCCCAGCGTGTCTGTCCAATTAGACTAACGGTTGGGTCAATGTGTATGCAATAGTAGCATGGTGGACGGAATAGTGGCCCCTGCGGGGTCACTAATTCCCCCACTTGCAGCTCATCAGGGTGTCAGACCTGCAGGCTTCCACTATCGCAGAATCTGCCAATCGATGGGCGTACATCCTTTTAGAGCTGGGAGTTGGTATTGCCAACCGGCGCGTCTTTTCATAATCCTCACATGACTTGGATCGCCAAGTTGCCATTCTGTTGAGCAATCTGACGGAAACGCAGCGAAGACCACAAGGCATCGTCAGTGAGAATGGAGAAAGACTGGGAGCTAGTCCGAGCCAATGAAGTCTACGTCGTGGACGCCCTCAAGAAGGAAGGCAACCAGCTCTTCCAGCAGCAGCGATACCTCGATGCGATCCAGGTGTACGCACGCGCAATTGAAAAGCTCCCAGATCTGTCACTCCCGGAATCCAAGTTCACTGTAGAGGACAAGGAGGCATTTACGACGCTGGAGGTCGCCGTGCGGCTGAATCGGGCGCTCGCATACATAGAGGTCCAAGATGTCCAGCTTCTCCCATACGCTGAAGAAGATTGCACTGTTGCTCTCAGGAAACAACCAACTTGCGTCAAGGGATGGTACCGACGGGCGCTTGCCCGTGAAAAGTTGAATAACTTCAAGGTAGGGTACTCTTGCGGGATCGGAAGTCGTGCGAATGGTGCACTCACCATTGAGTAATCTACCAGGAGGCACTGAGCGACGCTCAGCGAATGCACGAATTGGAACCGTCCAACCCCGCTGCCCATGGACTGATTATTCGTCTCCAAGAAGCTTGGAGCTCTTTGGAGTCCGCTCGACAGCAGTCTGAGCTGTCACAAGCGATGAATCGCTGTACTATGGACAAAAATATTAGAAGGCGAACAAGTCGCAAGCAGGTAGTTCATGGATCGGCTGATGATCTGTGGAAGTCCCTTCAAGACGAAGAGAAGCAGCTTCGCCAGGTCTTTAAATCTTCAACTGCTGCTTCCAGAGCATGCAAACCAACACGTAAGCGGAAAGAGAACAACACCGTTGTGCGACAAGCAGAGCGAGCGATTAGTGACAAAACGGAATCAGTGTGGGACTCCCTGCGTGCCGAAGAGGAGTCAACTGTCTCAAAAGTGTACAAACGGACAGGAAGACAAGAAAATGTTGGCAAGAATTCAGCATCTATTCATCCCAATCCATAATTCAAGGCTGCTGAAGTCTTGAGCGGCGGAATCGTAGCCCACACCCACCACATATGTCGTTATCTGGCGGATTTGCCAAAGTACAACGTGTGCAATTCCACCCACTTTGAAATTGTTGTTGTTCCATTACCCCACTTGAGAGCGGAGGGTCACTTTCCTTCATGTCTTCATCGATAATTGCAATGGATGCGTCAGTGATAACACCTGATGTCGATGGTGTAATGGCAGCTACCGCCTCGAAATCATCGTCGTCGTCATCATCGATAGTCTTAATCATGCGCGCCTTTTTTTGACTCGGCTGATCATTGCTTGTATTGCTTGCTTGCGGAGAGGAGCGTTTTTGTGGCGATCTGGAAGTGGGTGAGACAACTGTTGAAACAGCTCCAACTCTTGGCTCATCGATTATCTGAACGCAGTCACTTTCTTCACCTGACTCCGTATCATACACCTCAACAATGTTGTCTTCTTCGGCAAGGTCCTCCTCATCTGTTGACGCGAAATCATCCGACTCACTAGATTCATCGTGCTCGTCCACATTTTTGCGAGATATCTTCAGTGCCTTCCTTTTCCCTTTTTTGGCCTGTTCGCTCTCAATTCGACGTTTAGCTGCCTCGATCTTCTCTAGCCTCTTCCGTTTTCGCTCTTCTTCACGCTCAGTTTCCTTCTCTTCACTCTCCATGTGGTAATCCTGAAGAAGTTGCCAATCTACTCGGCAACTGAAAGCAAAGCTAACGAGTTCATGACGTATATCGTCAATAGCTTTCTGCATGATCTCGTCATCGACGGAATCATAGGATCGATGATGGCCCCAGTTGTTCAAATCTTCTTCAGGTGGCATGCCAATCTGAGGATGGTGATGCTTCTCCTCAAAAGAATTAACCGTGTCATCAGTTGCTGCCATGTCGTCGTTGTCAACGTCAATGATTTCCTCAGTTCCTTCGCTTTGCTCCACATTGCGCCACTGGCAACGCTCACATTTCAGTTGGTCATGCGTATCGGACATCGTGTCTTTGCGCAGCACGAACAGCCGCTTCAAATCCTTCGATGACAACGAATTCACCTCTTCTTTGTCGTCAACAATGTTCTGGAGGCCCTCCTTGGAAAGCTGACGCTGAAAAATTTTCTCCTCGAGGGTTCCAGTGGCAAGAAAACGATATACAAAGCACATTTTCTTTTGACCTTCACGCCAAACGCGGGCTGCTGCTTGCTTGTCAGTCGCAGGATTCCAATCTGGATCAAACAACACTAACCGGTTGGCGCCGATTAGATTGAGGCCGCACCCGCCAGCTTTACTTGACAGGAGGAATGCAAACGAATTTGTTGTGGGATCGTTGAATGTATCAACCAACTTTTTCCGCTTTTTGGCCGACGTGGTTCCATCAAGACGCACATATGGCAGCTGGCGTTCTCTGCAAAGTGACGAGACTACGTCAAGCGTTTGCGTATAATTTGAGACGATTACAATTCGATCACTTGTATGCTTCCTCATCGCTTGCATTAGTCGATCAAGAAGAAGCATTTTGCCCGACCACTCGGGATGACAGGTTCGTTCACTTGTCCGACGACCGAATGTTGCATGACTATGAGGTGCTTGAAATGATGCGAAGAAGTCTGCGCAGCCGTCGAAGCCTGCTAATTTTGTGTTGGACTTGCCATTCTCATCAAAAATCAGCAGAGGGTGATTGCACAATTTCTTCAACGCCGTAATCGAAGACAGCACGTTCGCGCTCTCTTTGCGCATCATATCACGAAAAGCGCTCGACTGTAGGAAGTGCGTGTATAGCTGTTCTTGAAGTGGAGAAAGTGGGCAGCAAACAACTTGCATCAGCTTCGGTGGGAGGTGCTTGGCATTGAGGATATTGCCACGGCGGAGAATGAACTGGTTCACAATTTCACACAACAGCGCTGAGCATGACTGGGCAATTTCGCGATCTCGATCGGTTGAATCTGGTTCTCGGCCAACAAGAATGGGTCCAAGATACTGCTTTCTGAATTCGCTGGGTGACCCGAGAATGTTAGGGTTAGTGAAATCGACCATTGCGAAGAATTCTTCGAGATCGTTTTGCATGGGGGTGCCTGAGAGCAGCACACGCTTGCGACAAGCAAGAGAAGAGAGGGCTCGATTGATTTGCGAGGTGGCATTCTTGAGACGGTGAGCTTCGTCGCAAATAAGCAAGTCACAGCAGGATGGTACATCTGCAAAACGTTGAGCGTGCATTCGAAAAGTCTCGTAGGAGATGATGAGGACTTGTGGAGCATTCGCTGCCTGCAGGCCTGAACATGAAGGTTTGCTGCCTTCCACAAATTGCCGAATACCCTTAATGACCGTATCCCTATTGGCCTCGAAAAGTGCGACCGTCTTGATTCGACCATGGAGCCACTTTGTGATCTCATCATCCCAGTTCTTCACAAGCGAAGTTGGGCAGACAACGATCGCTCGACGGATCATCGGACTCCGATCAACTGTCATGGAGCACTTAAGGAGCGTGTACATGAGCGTGATACTCTGGAGGGTCTTGCCCAAGCCCATATCATCGGCGAGGATGCAGCCCTGGCCGTCGAAGCCCCGGATCTGGGCAACGCACTCAAACATGAACTGCACACCTTCGCGCTGATGCGGGCGGAGAAACTTGCCGACGATCTCCGGGACGACGACCTGCAGGTCGGGGTGCTCCTCACTCTGCCACAGCACCAGCGGCGGTGGTGGGGGTGGCTTGTCGGGATCAGCGGAGGTGGCCGTGTCCACGTCCGCCTCAGCATTGGGATCGGCGTTCTCGAGATCCGCCAAGGGATCGTTATCGACGTCCTCGAGGGTAACCGGCGGGCCGAGATCGTGCTTGACGAGGGGACGGGAGACCATCGGCCCCCATCGGCGGCGCATGCCGAGGGTTTTCACGCGGAGGAGTCGCTCGCTCTCGTCGGTACGGAGCCCAGCCACACACGGGGACTTGAATGGCTGCCGCACGCGCGCGGCGCTTTCCTCTGGCGGCACGGGAAAGAACGAGAGGATCGGGAGGCGTTTGATGCTCAGGTCCCCGCCGGACTGCAGCGCCCGGCGGTTGCGGGCATATTGGCCATCGGGGTTGGTCGAGGCAGCGTTCGTGGTCGTCGATGGGGGCTTCTTCTTGAACGGGAGGACAAAGGGCTTGCTGGTCGATGCCCCACCGCCGCCGCCGCCGCTGCCGTGTCCGCTGGGCGGTGGTCGCCGGCGAAGGAGCGACATGGAGATGCGGTACCACGCGGACGGACCGATTCGGATCGCGATGAGGTCACGGCGTCTTGATTAGTTTCCGCGCCGGGTTGTTGCCCATTTGATTTGAACCAGGCACGGTTGGGCGGGAGGTTGACAAGGACCTTCACTCTCCCCAGGAATGGAAGTCGAATGCCGAAGATAGCGTGGTGCAACACCACGATGAGTTTGAGCGTGCAAGTTGGCGGGGTCCACCTCAAACTGTAAGAATGCCAGCACAGCTGGCGACGTGGATTTTTCACGCCTGCCTGTCGCAAGCTCCCCACACCCATGCGACTTGCCTGTGAACAGCATGAAGAACGGACCACGGGCGGGTCATGACTCGAGGCGTAGTTACAAACTCGTACTCGTGGCGATGTCGCTCGGCTGGCGCCGGCTGTTGGAACGGTTTTCAGGGCTTTAGATACTTGGAGCAGGGAATCTTGCTGCAGCTATCATCCATGTGGATGTCGTTCCGCCAACTCCCACTCAATGAACGAACCCACAACGGCTTCAATATGCAAATTGTTCATTTGCCAAATTTTTACGTTTCCAAACAGGTAGCTACACTCCTTTCTACTTGAAGAAGTACAATTTCATAAACTTTCATTTCAACATATCATCCGCTTTGAGAGGCCAGTTTCCGGTCAACACTGGCTCTTTTTTGCATTGGGCGGCTTTTTCGTCCAATTGTCCCCTCGCACGAAACCCTCCATCCGGTCTGGAAAAGCATGTGATCGCAGACCAAACTGTTCCTTGAGATCAACCAATTCGCGCTTTCCTCACTGCTCTCCTCTGTGCGCACTCTCTCTCCTTGCTCCTCTGTGTGCGTCCGCTCCTCCAAGCACTTGGACATCTTCCGCCGCCAACGGCAGCAGCAACAAAACCACAATGGTCGCCATCCGCTCCCACTCACTGGCCGCGCTCGCGGCGATCGCGGCCCTGGCCCCGTCGACGACGACGGCCCTCGATCAGAACCTCTATGGGGTCAACTACGACCTCCGCCAGGGCCCCGACTGGGACCCGAGCAAGTGCAAGTCCGCCTCGACCATCGCCTCGGAGCTCAAGACCCTCAGCTCGCTGACCAAGAACGTCCGCACGTATGCGCTCAACGACTGCGACGTCCGCCCGGTGCTCACGAGCGCCAAGTCCCTGGGCCTCACGGTCTGGCTCGGGGTCTGGGTCGCCAGCGACACCAAGGTCTTTGAGAAAGAGGTCGCCGTCGCCAAGAAGCTCATCGCCGATGGGCTCATCGACAAAAACGTCGTGGGCTTCAACGTCGGCAGCGAGGCCGTGTACCGGAAAGACGTGGAGCCGGAGCAGGCGATCAAGTACCTCAAGGACTTCAAGGCCATGCTCAAGGAGAACTCAATTGACACGCACGTGGCCATCACCGACATTGTGGACACGATGGTCGCGTACCCGGAGCTCGTCGAGGCCGGGGACGTCGTGACGGTCAACCAGTTCCCATTCTGGGAGCGGATGGCTGCGGACAAGGCCGCGGCGCAGTTTGAGGAACGGATCAAGCCGCTCCTCAAGCTCGCGGGGAACAAGCCCGTGTACATCACGGAGACCGGCTGGGCCTCGGCTGGCAAGAACGAGAACGCATCGCTTGCGTCCCCGGAGAATGCCGCCCGGTACCTCAATGACTTTTACACCGTTGCCAAGAAGAACGACTGGAAGTACTACTACTTCCAGGGCTTTGACTCGCCGTGGAAGACCAAGCTTCCGGGCGAGGAAGAGAGCGTGGAGGGCCACTTTGGCCTCTTCACCATTGACGGCAAGATGAAGCCCGCGTACGCGAACCTCAAGATCGGCAGCCCCCCGGATGCCGTCGTCGGTAGCAATGACAAGAGCACCGCGGGAAGCAGCAGCAGCAGCGGTGCGACGACCAAGAAGCCCACGAAGAAGCCCTCCGGCTCGAAGGCGAGCAGCAGCGCCGGGAGCAGCACCAGCAGCGGCAACGAGAGCAGTTCCGATAAGACCACGCCCGATAAGACCACGGACAACCAGCAGAACCCAGGCACCGTGAGCGCCAGTTCCATGGCCGGGAATGGGGATAGCTCGAAGGTCACGACGACCAAGAAACCGTCGCCATCGCCGACCCCCAAGTCCTCTGCGGCTACGTCGAACGCTGTCAGCGGGGCTCTTGCTGCAACGGCGATGCTCGTAGGGGCCCTCGTTGTGCAACAGTAGGCGATCGTGTCGTCTTCGACCATGTCATCCGTTTTGTCTTCCGCAGCCGTCGGACGCTGCAGATCATAATCGTTTCCTGGTGACACTGGGAAACGCTTTTAAATGGCCCACCGTCAATATTGGAATTTGATTTTTTTGCTGTGTGCTTTATGTTGTTTTCTTAGTCACGCGGCGGGCATGGAAGGAGGCAGCCACCGCAGGAGGTGGCGCTGGCCATAGACTCGCGCTTGCGCTCTCACGGCCTCGAGGTCGACGCACTCGGGATACCAACGGCAAAGCCACGTCAGCACGACAACGCGTCCCCTTTGAGCCGCGGCCATCGCGGTGTCAGGGGAGGAATGGCCAATTCGGTGAGTGCGGAGAAACTCGAGTGTCCGAAGCGATCCACGGAATGCGGCGTAGCTCGTCGCGGCATCGCCGCAACCCTCGTGGCGATTGCGAGCAAGCCACTGGAGCACATCGTCGTCGGCCGTCACATCCATTGCCGCGGCCGTGCAGCCTTCGGTGCGGTGCTGATGTAGCCAGACGACCACGTCCAGGTGCCCATTCTCCGCAGCGAGATCCATGGCAGCGGACGTGCAACCCTCCGTGCGGTGTTGGTGGAGCCACTGGAGAACCTCAAGGTGGCCACCGGCAGCAGCCCCGTTCATGGCCTCGACAGTGCCGCCTTCGTGTCGATGCGCATGGAGAAACGCCACCACCTCGAGATGGCCGTTCGATGCCGCCCCATCCATCGCGCGAGTCGAACAGCCCTCGTGGCGATGGTCGTGCAGCCAGCGAAGGACATCACGCTGCCCATTCGCCGCCGCCGCGTCCAGGACATCAACGTTCCACTCGCCCATCGTGCGTGAATGGAGCCACTCGAGCACGTGGCGGTGGCCCATCGCCGCCACGATCGCGAGGGTCTCGGCCGGGACGAGAACCTCCATCCGAGCGGCGATCCGTTCGGCGACGCACAAGTGCCCGTGTTCGAGTGCCTGGGCGAACGCGGCCTGGAGGATGTCGCATCGGGAGGAGGACCGTGAGCGCCACGGCTCAAGGTCCAAGCGACCTTGCTCATACGCCTCGATCAGATCGAGACGGCCCAAGCGACCGGCGTCGACCACCAACGTCGGCGACGGCCGCCAAGCGAGGTGCTCTCGGAGAAACGTCGCCACCGCGTCCTGGCCCTCGAGGATCGCGACCTCCAATGCTCCTGGGCCCCACGCTGTGCAGTCGTCGGGTAGAGACTCGACGAGGTACTTGACGACATCAAGGCGACCACAGCGCGCCGCGTCCGTGAGCGCCTGCCACGAGAACACCTTCTCCGATCTCCTTGAGGCGATCCACTGCATGGTCTCGATATCCCCGTGGCGTGCGGCGCTGTCACCAAGTTGCCGGAGCTCACGGGCGGTCAACGGCTGCAACTGGCGGTGATCCCAGAGCCACCGGAGCAAGTGGAAATGCCCCCGGTCCGCGGCGAAACACGCAAGACGGGCCCATTCATCGTGCAGATCAAAGGACACTGAGACACGCACTTGGTCCGGGTCATCAACGTCAATGTCGGCGGGCGTCGGTGGTGCCTCGAGTTGGGCAATGGTCCACTGGATGAGCTCGAGATCCCCGCAAGCCACCGCCGCGTGGAGATGGCGGAGATGAAACAGGGGCCGGGGGTCGCATGAGCCGATGCCCTGCGCGACCTTTGCATGGCCATGGCGGAGGGCGGCCTCCAGGGCCCGTCCGAGGCGATGACGAAGGAGAATGGGATCGTCCTCGGACGCGGTGGTTTGTTCGTGATGCAGCACGCGATGGAACAACCGCAGCGACCCCGTTTTCGCGGCATTGACGAGGGATATGCGGCCGCGTGTCCCGTCAGCAAAGGCCTCGATGGACTCCGCAATGTGCTCGAGCGTGGCGACCTCGCAATGCACGCGGGAGAAGACGCTCGTGACCGCCGCGAGTGGCGGATTCAGCGACGGTGGCGGCGCCATTTGTTGTTGAGAAATGGAGCCGAAAAGCAACCAAAGATAGGCTAAACTAGTTCGATCACGTGATTATTGTTCCCTATGCAGTATTCGTATTCCCGTTAGGCACGTCGTTCGATGACCGGCA
>JAADYI010000271.1:0-22553 GCA_023338185.1 Lagenidium sp. CBS 127285
TGTCTGTCACCGACATCCTCAAGAAGATGAGGGTTGATCGACAGAGTGGCGGACACCCCGTGCTACGTTGATAAGAACCTACTTAACTGCTATGATCTCAGGTTGCATTCCCGGTCCCAGTTTCTGCAGGTATTATCACAGTACACTCCGTACTCCAACGACCTGTACAGTATACGGCAATCGATCCGGATACTGAGTTCACACCTGAATTGTTTCTATCTTGGAGAGACAATGGTGTGCCAAGTCAGTCAGTTGATGGCGGGGAACATTCGACGTCTGCACCGTGGCGCGCTGTGCCACTTCTTCGCTGCGTGATGCCCGTGGCCTCCCACCCCACACGGGACACTGGAGAGCTGGTGTGTGCGTGTGTGGGATCGCAGGCTTCCTCAGTCTATGACGCCATTACTTGGATTGATTCCGCCAACTTTGGCCATCGCACCTTCCCATTATCACCCACCACGCCCGTGTGAGCTTAGTCCAACGACCTGAACAGCACCGGCAGGGGGCTCATGCGCGGCGCAGTTTGAAAAGCCCCGCTCCGATCTATTGCGTCTGCTCCCGATGACCTACGGCCCGCGGATCTGGGTGCTCGGGGCCCCGGGCGTCGGCAAGCGCACGCTCATCAGGGCTCTAGGAGGCACGGCGGGTGATGACCAATCGCACCGACAGCGGCGGCAGCAGCAGTCGCGAACGCAGCGGCGCGACTACTTCTCATGGAGCCCCGCGACAGCAGCACCATCGGCAGCCACAGGCAACGCCCCAGTCACGTGTTGCGGCCCCTTGACGATGGTGGCGGTGGATCTCGATGCCCCCAATTGCAGCAGTGCAGGAATGACCATCGAGGCTCTCGACGTGGACATCGCGGACCGTGACATCATCGTGTTCGCCTTCGATCTCACCGCGCACTCGACGCTGACGACGGCGCTCGGTGTCACGGCGGCGCTGTCGGACTCGCTTCAAGACCGACGGCAGCTTCTCGTCGGCACCAAACGAGATCAACGCGCTCGTCGTGGGGCGTTTGCCGAGGACGCGGCATCCGTCGCGGCCGTGCACTTTGATGCCTATGCCGAGATCTGCGCGACGCAGCCCCCATTCGAGGGGATCCGATACGTCCGGCAGCTCCTCAGTGTCTGGGTGACAGAGGTAGTGACGAGCTCGTCGCCTCAACAGCCGTCGACTCCAGCCGCAGTCGATAGCCCGCGGTCCGAAGAGCCCATGCACGCGCAGCGGCCAGACGGCCGACGATGTTTGCACGCGAGTCTGTGGCTCTATGATCCAACGGAGGAGGCGCTGGATGGGGCCGAGCAGCCCACCGAGGACGTCCGCCTCAGGCCCATCGCACAGGCGCTCTTTCACATGCGCGAGGCGGCCCAGGAAAAGACCAAGAGCCTCCAGCGGAAGCGCGACGGCTCCATGACCCAGCTCGTGACCCGGAGTCGCTATTACGGCCCAACGGAGAGCAGTCGGCACATGCGCTGGCAGGCTTATCAGCAACAACAACAGCAGCAACAAGCTCGGCAACACTACCACCACCACCCGCTCTCCCTTTCGCCATCCCGCGTCCGCCCGGTCAGCTCGGGAATCTGGCAGCAGCGGCGGGCAAGCGAATCGTTCATCCCGACCACCGAGACCAGGTCGTACGCGCATGCGACGAAACTCTCACTGCAGCGCATGGAAGAACGGAGGCAGTCGATGAAGAAACAGCCTGCGACCACAGCAGCAGGACTACCGCCACCCCCGCCATCGAACCTCCCACGACGGCAACGCTCCAGTGCGACCCGTGTCGTGGCTTCACCGAGTCCGTCGCCAGAGAAACGAACGGCCATCCGCACGACGATGGGCGTCGTTCGCAACAAGGACCCAGGGCAGCGGCGTCCCGTCACGCCGACCAGTCCGAGTTCTCCCGTTCGGCCCCCGCCGGGTCCACTGCTATTGGATCCACCGCCGTCTCTGAGATCTCGACAAGCCAGCGCCTTTGACGCTGCGGAATGCGATGATCTGGCCGGTGGCGCAATTGAAGCCCCCAACAAGCACGGCAACTCGCGAGCTCCCAAACACGACTTTGACCGGGAGGCGGAGCCAGACGAGCGCTCGGACTCGACGCACGGGACACACGAAGCAGCGGGCGACTCTCGCGATTCCTCCCGGCCGCACAAGCTCTCGGCCATCGCCTCGGACATTGACGATGTGTTGGATTACTTTGATGGTTTCACGCTTCCCCTTTGATCGAGCCCATCAACAACAGACAAAACAAAGCCCCAAGCAAGTGCGCAAGCAACGGAGAAGCCGACTCAAAGTGAGATGGAGATCCCCGCGAGGACCTCGGCCCACATGATGTAGTCACAAATGAGCGAGTACGTCGGGTAGATGAAGGTCGCGGGGTGGTTCCGCTCGTAAAAGAAATGGCCCGTCCAGGCAAAGGCATAGCCCACGACGAGGGCCACAAGTGCGACGCGCGTGCTCCCCCGCAACCAGCGGATCACCAAGAAGAAGACCGCGAGCACGATCGCCGCCTCGACGAGTCCGTGGTCGTGGTGCCGAAACGCCGCGCAGGCGATGAATCCGCACTGCAGGGCCAGGACCCCCGCCCCGAGGAGCTCCGGGTGGGCCAACAGCAGGAGGGCGACGAGGGACGTGCCCGTGACATGGAGGCTCACGGTCGTGTCGTCCTGGTGCTCGCGCATGCTGCGAGCAAAAATTGCCGCCGCCGCGCAGTTGAGTGGCCGTGGATCGAATGATTGAACAGTGTGCCAACGTACTAGTGCGGGCGGAAGGCCGCGAGGTCCGCGTAGGGCTTGTTGGGCGACGGCGGGGGCCCCGCGGGCAGCGCCTCGAGGATCACGGGCATCGCATACGTCAGGAGCGCGATGACGGTGGCGACGAGGGCCCACTCGGGCCGGTGGAACTGCAGGAGGCTCGTGATCGGCTTGCCCATGATGGACAACTTGGATTGGGTTCTGGTGGTCAACTGAGACTTGAAGAAGGCACAAGAACCGGAAGATGATTGGTCAAAACATGGATTCATAACATTTCGAGAAAACGTCAGACTAAATATCACCTCCGAGAGCTAACTGAAAGCTAAGCTAGCCTAAATTTAACATTTGACGAGTACCTGTTCACCCACCACCATCCAGCCCCTGGACACAATGCACCGCCTTCGGCACCTCCGACGAGCGGCGGCGTTCGGTCGCGCGGCGCGGCGCTCACCACATACTCTCGCTGCTGCTGCCGCTGCTACCTCTAAGGCAAAGACGGTCATCGATGCCCCGTTCGGCTGTCGCTGGCTGAGCACCCGCGAGAGCGACACGATCTACGCGCTTTCCTCGGCCGAGGGCCGGGCCGGCGTCGCCGTCGTCCGGGTCTCCGGGTCCCGGGCCCCGTCGTGCCTCGAGGCGCTCAGCCGCTGCGAGCGCGTGCCCCGACCGCGAATGTGCGGAAGGCTGCTGGCACTCTCTGTAGACTCGTGATCCTGACGTTGGACAATGGATGCAGGGCGGCCCTGCGTCGGCTCTTCCACCCGCGGACCGACGAGCCTCTGGACGAGGCCCTGGCGCTCTACTTCCCGGGACCCCGGAGCTTCACCGGCGAGGACGTCCTCGAGCTCCACGTCCACGGTGGCGTCGCCGTCGTCTCGGGCGTCCTCGAGGCCCTCAGCCACGTCCCGGTACGAACCGGCGCCATGGCGAGCAGGAGCAACACGCGTCGCTCACCTCTCTCGTTTGTTGTTGTTGTGTATTTGTACGTACGTACGTCTAACTGCCAGGGATGTCGCCCAGCGGACCCCGGCGAGTTCACGGAGCGGGCGTTTGAGAACAACAAGCTCGACCTCATGCAGGTTGAGGGCCTCGCGGACCTCCTGAGCGCCGAGACCGAGGCCCAGCGGGCGCAGGCCCTGCGACAGCTCGCGGGGGACATTGGCGGCGTCTACGAGGGGTGGCGGGACGAGCTCGTTCGCTGCCTGGCCCACGCCGAGGCCATGATCGACTTTGGCGACGACGAGGACGACGTCTCCGAGGACGCTTACGTTGCGGCGGTGAATCGGTGAGCTCGCTTCGCTCATGGGGCATAGACATTGTTCGTAGCGGGGCCACTCACTCATCTCCTACGTAGTGTGCGGGCCCTGGCCGAGGCGATCCGCGCGCACCTCGCGGACGGCCGCCGGGGCGAGATCCTCCGCAACGGCGTCCAGGTGGCCATCCTCGGGCCGCCCAACGCCGGCAAGAGCAGCCTCCTCAACATTCTGGCCCGACGTCCGGCGGCGATCGTCTCCGCAATCGCCGGGACGACCCGGGACATTGTGCAGGTCCCGCTCAACATCGCCGGGTACCCGGTGCTCGTCAGCGACACGGCGGGGCTCCGGGACACGGAGGACGTGATCGAGCGCGAGGGCGTGCTCCGGGCCCAGCAGTGCGCCGACGCCGCGGACATTCGTGTTGTCATGATGGACGTGCAGGTAGGTGATGACTGAGTTTGTGTTTTCGCCGTGACGCCGAGTCTGACGCGGTGATGGGTTTGGCGTTAGGCCTTCTCGGAGGCCTTCCAGGACGAGTACCTGCAGTATCTCCGCGACGACGCCGTGTTCGTGTTGAACAAGGTCGACGAGCCGGGACACTGCGAGCCCGCGATCGATGGGGTCAAGACCACGCTCGCTGCGCTCGGCGTCCCCTCGGCCCGGGTTCATGCGATCTCCTGCTCGACGAATCACGGCATCGACGGGCTCATCGAGCGGCTCGCGACAGCGGTCAAGGCAAAGTACGTGATGCGATTCACGCCTTAGCGGCGATAGTGGTCCGAGTCGGTTGGGTACTAAAGAACCTGTGAAAAACCAGGCTGCAGACCTCGTCCTCGGCGGCGAATGGGGCGATCATCACCCGCGAGCGCCACCGACAGCACCTGACCGAGTGCCTGCAGTGCCTCGAGCGGTTCCTCGAGAACCCCGAGCAGAGCGAGATCGCCGCCGAGGACCTCCGACGTGCCGTGACGGCCATTGGGCGGATCCTCGGGCGGATCGACGTCGAGGACGTCCTGGACGTGCTCTTTGCCGACTTTTGCATCGGGAAATAACACGAGGGCGACCCTTGAAACGCGTGTGCGTGAACTCGTTTCGGTTGTGCTGTTGCGGGATCCAGTTGGCCATTTACACACGGCGATGGAGTTTGAGCCGACCGAGGTCTACGCCAACGAGAGCAAGACCCGGGACCCCCTCGAGAACGACAGCGATGAGGAGGCCGCCGGCGGCAACCAGGTCCCATGCGAGGGCCTTCTCGCCGAGCCCCGACGCCGCCCTCGGCGACCGAATCGCACGCAGCAGCTCGCGATTCCCGATTACATGCCACCGGTATGGCCATGATTTTGCCGTCATCGTTGTTGTTGTCGCGGCTGTTTGCCGCTGCATCGTATCAACAAGACGCGCCCACTACGCAGATCCCCGAGAAGGGGGCGGCCTTTGAGATCTTCCTCGTGGTCCCGGACAAGGGCGTGTTTGGCGGACGGGTGCGTGAGCCGACTCGTACCGGGGCCTGGGTCGGAGCGGACGGAAACTGACGCGGCTCGTAGCACGATGGGACTCTGATGCACTGGAAGATCCAACAGAGCACGAGCCTCACGCCGCTGAATGTGAGTGACGTGCGGTGTTGTTGTACTTGGTCAGTGAAGCAGCCGATCGATTGAAGAAGGACTGATAACGACGACCCGCAACAAGTCAACGACGCTCCGTGGGCACACGGGGGCCGTCACGGCCATTGACTTTTGCAGTGCCCTCAGCAAGGAGGGACTGCTCTTCACGGGCTCGGCGGATCGCTGCGTCAAGGTGTGGGACCCGTGGAAGGGCACTGAGGCCGAGCAGCAGCTCCACGGGGGTCGCGTCGATCATTTTTGCGTCCAGACGATCCCCGCGCACGAGGCGAGCGTCACGAGCGTCAAGGTCATGACCCAGCAGCGCAATGGCTTTGCGAGCTGCAGCCTCGATCACACGATCAAGCTCTGGTACCCGGCCGAAGGGCGGGGGCTGCTGCTCTACCCGTGGTTCCTGCCCATGCAGACGATCAACTTGACGAGCGGGAACTGGCCAACAAGTCTCTGCATACGCGATGCAGCCACGACCTCGCTCTTCGTCGGGGATTCGTCCGGGTGCGTCTCGCACTACACGTGCGGGAACTCGTTTAGCGACCTCGGCGGCGAGATGGCCAACAACAATGCCACCAAGCAGGCCCTCGGGGCCACGGCGCCGTCCGGTCGAACCAGGTATCAGTTCACATTGAAGCGCAAGCACACGCAGTTTCACTCGCTGGGTATCGTCCACCTCCGGCTGGTCGCCGACTGCAGCTTTGTCGTGTCCCTGGGCTTTGACCACAAGGCCCAGGTCCTCGATGCCATCACCGGGTCGATCTCCTCGACGATCACGAACCGGAACCCCGTGCGCTTCACCTCGTGCTCGTGGGACACCCGGGGGCAGCTGCTCTTCCTCGCCGATGCCATGGGCTTTGTGCACTTGTGGAACGTGTACCAGGACAAGTGGGTCCTCCGCCATCGCCTGTTCCCCAGTGGAACGGCGATCCTCCACATCCACCTGCACGCGGCCCTCGACTGCCTCTTCCTCGGGACCAGCCAGGGGATGAAGCAGTGGAGGATCAACCGGGACGTGGGCTACGTCGAGTGCCCGGGCCACGCGGATGCGATCGTCGGATTTGCGGTGATCAAGGACGAGGTCCTCGTCGACCTCGCCAACACCAAGTCGCTGCAGCTGAGCCGTCAGATGACCACGACGAGCCGATTCTTCAGCGCGTCGCTGGACTCGACGCTCCGGTGTTGGGACTCGTATGACATGAAGCCCGCGTTTGGCTTTGAGGAGCGACAGTCCGAGATCACCTGCATCGCGACGTCCAGGAAGTTTGCCAAGATCGTGACCGGCCACGACTCGGGGTGCGTCAAGGCCTGGGGGATCCACACGGGCCACTTTGTTAGCGCCAGCGTCGACTCGAGGGCCGCCGTGACGTGCGTGACCACGGCGATGGTCCGGGACCAGGAGTTCGTCGTCGTCGGCGATGTCGATGGGAACGCGTTCATCTTTGAGCTCAACGCCGACAGCCTCTCGTGGAACGCGACGATCTCGGCGTCCCCATCGGTGGACAAGAGGGATGAGATCACCGCGATCCTGTTCTGCAATGGTGATTTTGTGTCCCCCGACGGGGGCAGCGAGTTCCTCCTCCTCGGGTATCACACGGGACAGCTCGCGATCTGGAGCTTTGCCCGCAAGGGCTTTGTCCGTCGATGGCGGGGCCACGACGACGCCGTCTGTGGGCTCGTCCGTCACGGGTGCTTTGTCTTCTCCTCGTCGGATGACTGCACGGTCAAGATGTGGAACTGCATCCAGCTCGCGGGCACGTACGAGCTCGGGGTGCTCCGCCCGCCGGGCTCACCGTCGACTTCATCGACGGGCTCCCCGATCATCGGCCTGGATATCGTAGCCTCGAGCGGGGCCGTGTTGTGTGCGGCGGCCGATGGGACCATCGTCGTCTGGGACTACAAGGGCTTTGACGACGAGGGCGTCACGGACGATGGTGCCTACGGGAAGACCCTCCATCGCACGCGGTGCGTCCAATCAGCCACGGGGCCCAGCCACGGCCCCGTGATTGATGAGGGCATTTACTCATCACTCCCGTGAATGCTACGCTACAGAATCGACCACCAACTCCGCTGCATGCGCTACTGGCCGACGCAACGGGCCATGCTCTGCGGGACCAACGAGGGCAAGATCCTCATCATCCAGCTCCCCGAGGCGGTACGTTTTTCTCGTTTGGGTTGTATGCCATTTAATGCGGCGCCCACCGGCATCGATGCATTGATGCTCGTGATGGCACATGTCGCAGGTGTTTTTGGCCCCACCTGTGTTGCTTCAACTGCCTGGGTGATGGCTACATTTCATGTGGCCCACATCATACGCATCCATAGCGTAACCCTCGTGGGTATTTTTCAAATGTGTAACCTACCCATTTCCCATTTCCAATTTCCAGCATCGGTCATGCGGCTCGCGGTGCTTGGGGATGCGTTCGTGGACGTCGTCGCGGGGACCCTCGGGCCAGAGCAGTTGCCCAAATGGGGCGGGGACGTCGAGGTCTCGCGGCCCATCGCCCTCCAGCCCGGGGGCTCGGCGCTCAACACCGCCACGCACCTGGCGACGCTCGGGAGCCGCTCGGACCCCGAGGTCCACGTCGACCTCCACACGATCGTCGGTGCGTTGGTCTGCGCGCGTGCGCGAGTGCCGTCTAGCACTGGGCTGTGCTGTGTAGTGCCACTGACACGCGGCTGCGCGATTTCCCACTCTGCCTGCTCTCCAACGGTCGCTCTTTTGTCCTGGGGTCGCAGGGAACGATGCCTTTGGGACCGTGCTGAAGCAGCACCTCACGGCCCGGGGCGTCGGGTTGGCCTCGCCGGAGCTCGACGGGGTCCCGACGGGTGTCTGCGTCGTCCTCAGCGGAACGGTACGCTACCCTCAAGTGGCAGCAGAGCTACCCACGAGCGGAGCACGATCTGACTACGACGCGGTGTTACTGCTTGCTGCTATCAGGAGGACCGGAGCTTCATCACCCACTACGGCGCTGCACGCAAGTTTAGCATCGAGGTGCGTTCGCGTGCGATACCTGTGATAACTGAATCAGGCGCAGGCGTCTGTTGCGCAAGCTGACGGAAGGCGATTGACTATTGCAGCACATTGACGAGGCCCGCGTGCTGTCGGCCGACCACCTTCACATTGGCGGTCAGTCTCGATGCGGCCGTCTGTTCACAACGTGGCAATCGCTCACCCCCTTGGTGTGCTGTGGTGGAATGCGCGTTGGATCGCAGGCTTTTACAGTTGCTCGAGCCTCCAGGGCAAACTCAAGCCCCTTTTGGAGAAAGCCCGGGCCCGGGGCCTGACGATCTCCCTCGACACCAATTACGATTGCACCGAGCAGTGGACGGGCCTCGACGAACTCCTCCCGCTGTTGGACGTGTTCATGCCGAATGAGGTTGAGGCCATGCGCGTCTCGCGGACCGCGACGGTCGAGGAGGCCATGGCATACTTTGCGACGCGGGTCCCGGGGATCACGCTCGTCAAGATCGGCGCGGGGGGCGCCCGGGCGTTCTGTGCGCGAACCCAGCGATCGTTCCAGCACGGAAGCTACAAGGCTGAGGTCGTCGACGTCACCGGCGCCGGGGACTCGTTCAACTCGGGCTTTCTGCTGGCGTGGAAGCAAGCAAAGGGGGATATCCTGGAGGGCCTACGGTGGGGTTGCGCCACGGCCTCGCGGTGCGTGGCGGCCATGGGCGCCTGCGCGACTCCAATCCACCATCACGAAGTCGAGAACCTCATTGCAAATGGCGAGCTCAACTGAAAACGGAGTGGGAGGCGGACGGCAGAGGAGGAGACGCGGCAAGTTGATAGAGTATTGCGGTATCAACGCTTCCACCACATCTACTTGTCCTTCTTGGTTTCGACGCTGCTGCTGCTACTGCTGTCGTCGTGGGGCGGGGCGTCGACTGGGACGTTCTCCTCCCCGAGGCAGCTCCGGATACGCCCCTAGAATTGCGGCAACAGCGTGTCATCCCCAGTTTATCACGTCCCAATGCGGTTCTCGCTCTGAGACGCACCTCAATGCCCTTGTCCGTCGGAGGGCCGTACCACTCGATCGTCATGTCCTTGCCGACGATGAACAATTGCGGGATGTGGAACAGGTCAAAGCGCACGAGGTAGCTACCAAAACACACAGCCGATCCCACATCGTGAGTCCGTCCTTGCAGTGTGCGCTGGATCGTGTTTTGTCCCCCCATCGTACCCCTTGCTCATGAGCCCGTCCTCGATGGCAATGCTGAACGTGAACTCCTTGAGCTCCTGGAAGTCACTCGCTCCGCGGCCCTTGACCTCATACGCGGCGAGCTCCTCGCGCTTTTCCTGCGTCAAGGCCACAAACTGCACGGCTGCGCAGGGTCCCACCGGCGAATTAGAGAAGGACCCCACGCGTGGTGTTCGAGAGTTACGCACCCCCGTGGGTGAACCGCCGCCGGAGTCGCTCCAGGACCTGCAAGGCCGCCCGCGAGTCCTTGCACCACGTGCCCTGTTAGACGTTTTGCCAAGAGGACCGTCACCACCCCGACCCAGAACAAGAGGCCTCCCATCACCAACCCGGGGGCTCATCGGCAGCAACCAAATGAACGAGCGTCACGCACAAAGAAGAGAAGGACCGTGATCTTGTTGACGGCGATCTCGACTGCGGGACCGTGGACCCATTCGATCCGCCGTAGCGGGGGCACTGCCGACACAGCATCCGCACCCGTCGCGGTCAGCACCCACGCGTCACGTCCCGACTCAACCACGAGTCTGTATTCATTCAAGCGTCACGACACCTGTGCGCCGGCGCTGGCTGTGGTCCTGTTGGATGAGCTGCTCGTACTTGATCGTCGACTTGCGGTTGTAGTAGACTGCCACCCCCACGGCCCCGACGAAGATGTAGTCCTTGAAGGCCCAGGCCTGTCCCAGGGGATTCGTGAAGGCGAACGTGAGCCACGCCCCCAGCGCCGCCAGCGCCAGCGCGTGATACAACGGCGTGCGGTTGGCGTTGCCCATTAGACAGATTGGTGTTGTTGGGGGGTGAGGAGACGCGGAGTCATATCCGCGTAACTAGTTACACTGGTGGAAGTATCGGGTTACCCCACAGAATACCGAGTAACCACTATTGGATGCCCCCTATGGGCCATAGTATGGCTGGTTTAGCGCGAGACAAACAACGGCTGTCTGTGAGCAACAAGTCACGAGCGCGTGCCAAGCGCCGATATGTGGGCAACCAGCGCGTGTCGCGAACAAATGCAATGTGCGGGTGTGCTGGTTGTTGTGCCAGCCGAAGACTGACGAATCTTCGCAGCAACAGAATCGCAGTTGCTACAGCGACTGGACTGGATGCCAAGATCTCGACCATGACATTGTTCCAGGTGGAGGGTGCCACTGTCTTTCCAAAAGTCTCGTGGAATCCACGAATCCACGGTGTATGCCAGTTACGAATTGCACGTTTGCAGCGCGCTCGCAGCAGTTTCCAGAGTCTTTCCCGCCGTTTATCATGTCTGGACCGTAAAATCCACCAAAGATGTTGGATTCGCTTTATGATTCGGGAACAATTGGCCAGAACACTGTGCAAAATTGTTCCAGATGACTCGGGCTGCGTCTGTGTGCTGCACTTGTCCGACGGCGGCAATTGTCAAATTCTGGCGCACATTCTGCAAATCGTTGCGGCTGCATGTGCCAGAGCCGATCTGGACGGCGCGTGCCCGTTCGTTTTGTTTTGGTTTGGGCCTTGGCCCTGCTGTGCTGTCGATAAAACCCCAAGGACAGAGTCCTTCCCGGCGATTGTTGCGATGGCCCACAAAGATCCGCCGCAGCCTCACGGCCGCTGATTGGTTAGTCTCCGTTGCCGGGTCACATGCCCATCCACCATTGGTGGCGGTGATTGGCCCGAGGCACCACGCTCGACGCGTGATTAATATTGTTACATCCGCGCGCGTCTCTGCCAGGGGTGTTCTTTCAACGACAGAGCAGCACACCGCACAGGACGACCGGACGGTGTGCTGTGATGAGCTGAGCGTGCGCTTGTGTTCCACAGGCGGATGTGTGCAGCACACACTGGATGTGTGGGTGCGTTGCGCTTAGCATCGATTGGATCCCACATCGGCGTCAGGGAAGTCACTGGCGCGACTCAGACCATTCATCCCGCGACAGGGCCCCCGACAGCCGCCGGTTTTGTCAAACACACATCCACCCCCTGCAGCAATCTCTAGGCGCGCGCACTTCCCTGTGCCCCTTTGACCGAAGACCTGCCGCTTTCTCATTCTTCAATCTTCCGCCTCCAGCTCCAATCGGGTCCAACTAATCACACTCACCTCAAGACTTGGCGTACAAGCAAGCCACCGAGAATGGCAAAGGACGGATACAGCGTTGGCATTGCCTTCGCGCTTTGCTTCGGCGCGGGTCTCGCTACCATCTTAGGCGGGATGGTCGTCTTCAGTAAGCGCCTCGTGTACCTGGCCAACCCCGTAAGCCTCGCCGTCGCCCTCAGCATCTCTGCGGGTGTCATGATCTTCATCTCGCTCGTGGAGATCTTTGGCAAGTCGGTCAACGGCCTGACCGAAGGCATCAAGACCGAGTCCATGACCGAGGAAACCGCCACGGGCCACGCGTGGCTCAGCGCGACGTTGTGCTTTGCCGGTGGCATCGTTCTCGTCTACGCCATCGACCACGTCGTCCACCGCCTCGCGCCCGAGGCCCATGAGGCCACTGAGGTCGACAACCTCGAGAACCTCCGCGAGTCCATGACCGAGGCCGACAACAAGAACGACACCGACAAGGCCAGCGGGTTTATGGAAGCCGGGACGCCCAACAGTGCCACGGGGGTCAAGATGTCCGAGGCCCACCGCCTCGCGCTCCAGCGGATGGGCATCCTCAGCGCCATCGCCATCGGCCTACACAACCTCCCCGAGGGCATCGCCACGTACGTCGGGGCGATCCAGGACTCAAGCGTCGGCGTCTCCCTTGCCGTCGGCATCGGCATCCACAACATCCCCGAGGGCATCGCCGTCGCCGCACCCATCTACTTTGCCACGGGGAGCCGCTGGCGGGGGATCATGTGGTGCGCTATCTCAGCGTTCGTCGAGCCCTTTGGAGGGTTCTTGGCGTGGGCGGCCGTCGGCGATGGCATGAGCCCGACATCCGAGGGGGTCCTATTTGGCTTTGTCTGTGGGATCATGACCTGTATTTGCGTCAAGGAGCTGTGGCCCACCGCCTTCCGCTTCGCCCGAGACAAGCCCCAGTACGTCGCCTACGGGACGTTCGCGGGCATGTTCATCATGGTGTCGAGTCTCATCCTCTTTGGCTACGCTGGCGCATAGAGTACGTGTTCGTTCCGTGGCCGTGCACGGCGCTACGAAGCAGTGTAATCCTAGGTTTCTCGATCGTAGATGGTTTATACACAAGTCATACATATTTTCCTTTGCCTACTGCTAGGCAACCGACCCTTCCGTCCCATCTCTCAAGTGCATGCTGAGCAGAGCCAATCGCCCGGTGGATTGGTCGTGTGGGGCCCACACGACATCCACACTTCGCCTGTTAAACTTTTCCCTGAGGGAGAAGTTCAACAGGCGAAAACGCATAGCCACCGGCTTCACCTTCCAAGGACGCGATGACACGCGCGAAAGCCCGCATCACAGCCTTGCGGAGACGGTGAAAACACTTCTTCGCTGGTGTCGTGTCTCTGTGCGTTTTGTTTGACGGAAGAACGTTGATCCGCGCTACTGTACCGGTACGTTCGTGGTCCAAGCGCAACTCGAGATGGCGCCTTGTCTTGCAACAAGACATGGCCAAACGGACTTCATCCATGCCCCCCTCACGTGAAGGTCTCGGCTTTCGCCACGACTGCAAAAAAAATAAAAAATGCGGGAACTCGAGTAAAACACTTGCTCTTGCTTCCCACGTCTTTCTCCAACACATGCAATGGCGATTCCTCCGATTCCCCCTGCCGGTGCACAGAGTCCCAGGATCTCGATGACGAAATCGCTGGCAAATGCACCGCACTATGGCGACGCATTTTCCATACGAATTATATTATTATTAATACACTGTACTGTATTTTGTTTGTTGTATTCTCGTAAACTGCGCAAGTTGAAGTGGACGAGGAAAGATTCTTTCCTCGTCCACTGGGGTTTTTCCGAAAGATCGATGAGACGCGATACCGACGAGGGATTGGCCCAAACCCATTCGGTTATCCACCAATCCGCCGCTTCTATAAAATCAATCTTCCTGCAACGCCGCATTGAGTCAGCAGCAGAAGCTCAACGAACGAACGTCGCGCCCGCAGCGCCACCATCACCGCCGCCGCCGCCGTCGCCTTCGCCCGCGTTCACGTGCCTTTAGCTCTCTCTCTCTCTCTCTCCCTCGAGATGCGTGCCCACCAACGCCTCGCCCTGCTCCTCGTGGGGCTCCTGGCGCTCGGCGCCGCCGCCGTCGTCCGGGCCGCCAGCCCCCGGGGGCCGATCATCGGGGTCTTCGCGCACCCGGTCACGGCCCACGGCGAGTACATCGCCGCGAGCTACGTCAAGTGGGTCGAGATGGCCGGTGGGCGGGTCGTCCCCGTGCCCTACACGGCCCCCGAGGCCTACCTCGACGAGCTCATCCCCCGGCTGAATGGCTTCCTCTTCCCCGGCGGGGCCGCGGACGTGAACGACCGCGCGCGTCACATCTACCGCCTCGCGTTGGCCCTCAACGACCGGGGCGTGCACTTCCCCGTGTGGGGCACGTGCCTGGGCTTCGAGTGGCTCCTGCAGCTCACCGCCGACGACCGCGCGGCTCTCGATGGGGACTTTGACGCCATGAACATCACCCTCCCGCTCAATTTCACCCCCGCGGCGCCGACGAGCCGGCTCTTTGGCCCCGTGGTCGGGACCCCGCTCTACGACTGGCTCGCGACGCGGCCCATCACGATGAACAACCACCACCAGGGAATCACCCCCGCGACCTTTGCGCGCTTCCCCAAGCTCCCGGCTTTCTACGAGGTCCTCGCGACCAACGTCGACCGCGCGGGCCGCGAGTTCATCGCCGCCATGGAGGCCAAGGCCTATCCGATCTTCGCCGTGCAGTTTCACCCGGAGAAGAACAGCTTCGAGTACGGCGAGTACCCCGATGGCCGCCCGTATGAGGTCATCGACCACTCTCCCGAGGCCATCCGCATGGGCCAGTACTTTGCCAATTTCTTTATCGACGAGGCCCGCAAGAACGACCTCGCGTTCGCCAGCGCCGAGGAGGAACGCGCGGCGCTGATCTACAACTACCACACGTCGACCTTCACGGCCCCGGGCTTTGTCGAGTCGTATCTCTTCAAGCACGAGCCCACGCTGGACTACTGGCGCCTGGCCATCAAGAGCTAGTCGACATTCGTCCAAAGACCTCGACGAGGATGAACGTGGCCACTGCTGTTCTTGTCGATGGCGTGAGGCTTATAGACGAATGCGATGGTGTTGCCAGTCGAATATCATCCCCCGGGTTGCACTTCATGCGCCTTGTTGCTGTTGACTCGTCATTTTCTACCCGTATGTCGCAGGTGTCAATGGCCACGAGCACCGCTTCGACAGAGCTCAATGCGAAGGCGAGTTGACTTGACGCTTCAAGCTCGACTCGATATACTCGGCACTTGGATCGGTCGTCGTGGATGCACGATATCGTTGCGTTGGTGGTTGCTGCATTGTCGAATGGCCCTGCGTGCTGCTCTGTTCGAGTGGCATCGGTATCGACATCACCGCGGGCCATGAGCTCGATGCCGACGATCAGCACAGAGTCGTCGCCCGTCGTCGCCCGATGGACCAGG
Organism: Lagenidium sp. CBS 127285; assembly: GCA_023338185.1. NCBI lineage: Eukaryota > Oomycota > Peronosporomycetes > Pythiales > Pythiaceae > Lagenidium > Lagenidium sp. CBS 127285. The sequence continues at coordinate 15,378 of JAADYI010000271.1, forward strand.
GGCTGCGCGGCGTGATCGCGGCAGAAGACCGAGCCCTTGGGCAGTCGGAGGGGTGTCGGCTGTGGGGACCCCCATTGCTCCTCGAGCACGTCGACGGGCGTGAGGCAGATGTAGACGGTGAACCGGCGGTGCGCATGCCAGAGGCACGTCCCGCAGGCGGGGAAAGCTGCGTGCAGGAGCCGGAGACGCGAGCTCCGCCAGACCTCGGGGTGCCAGGGCTCGTCCTCGACGGGCACGACGCCGAGCGGAAGCGCATCCTCGACGGCGACGACGGCCGGAAGCATTGTTGATTCCACTTTGCTGCAGTGTGATCAAGCTGGCACCGCCGCGAATCCAGAGAACAAATTGTTGCAGACTGGATCAGGAATTGCGCCTTTCGAAGAGCTCCAGCGTTCGATATTTCTTCGTTGTTGAATTAGTATTTGGATTTTGTATGTGGTTATGCCGAGAAGATCTCACATAGGATCAGCCGTACGATGCCCTTGGCATCCTTGACACTGTCACCGTTGTCGTTGTCGAGGGCCTGCAGGGTCAGCGGCCCCGCGGCGAGGACGACGTCGGCCCCCGCGGCAAGGGCCACGACCGGCAGGCGCTCACCGGGCGTGTCCTCGATGCTGTCGTTGTCCGCCACGACCGCCGCGGGATTCCGCAGACCGAGGCGGCAGTCAGCGAGCGCGATGAGCACAGCGTGCGTCGGAAGCACGAGCTCCAGTGGACCCTGGGTCGTTGTGACCTCGAGCTCGAGGCGGTGGACGCGGCACTGCGGCGGCGCGTGGAGGAGCGTCGCGCTCGGGTGCGCCGTGAGCGGCGGGCGGGACTTGGCGGCGGCCACGGCGGCCTCGTACTGCCCTTCGTCGCCGTGGAGGTGGCAGTCGCGGAGGATCTCGACCTCAATAATCCGCATCGGGTCCGCCCGCGTCGATACCACATGCACGAGGCGGTCCAGGACGTGGTCCCGGCAGAAGACCGCCCCCTGCGGCTGGGCGAGCCGCCGCGGGGCGGCATCGGTCGGGCTCTGCTCGAAGGCGTCGATGGGCGTGAGGCAGATGTAGATCCCGTAGTGCACGTGTTGATGCCAGAGGGACGTCGTCCGCGGGGGGAACTGCACGTCGACGATGCGAAGGACGTCGCTCCGCCAGCGCTCGCGGTGCAGGGGCTCGTCGTCCACGGGCACGACCGCCGTCGGCGGGGGCAGTGTAGGCGTCGTCGTGGGCAAGACCCTGGTCGTCGTCGCCATCGTCGCTATCGTCGTGTGTGCGGGTGCGGGTGCGGATGCGAGTGCGAGCGGTGCGATTGAAATCGGCAACTGCTGTCGATCAGCGCCGACGCCGATTTGTTTGCTTGGGGCACCACTGACTCAAACACAGACCGCGACAGACCTGCGAGACCCCCAAGCAGCATCGGTGCGGCCGTGTCTCTGTGACGTCAGCCACCACCAGTTGGAAATTGCCACACATGTCACAGACACGTCAACAGACGCAAAACTAGTGCGAAAGCCGCCGTCGCGGCGTGCGATGCCGCCCTCGGGCACTGCACGTCGCATGACCAAAACGAAGTCCCGTTCACTTGCGTCCACTGGCCATCCCTCACCCCGATGGCACGGCCGGGAATAGGCCGATTGCGGCGTTTGTCGGGCTTGGACCCTTCGTCTTCAACAACGACCAAACTCTCAACACTTGACGGCGAACGGCGATAACGACGCGAGATGACCACGATTCCCGGTGTCCCCAGTCGCGCCGAGGGCCTCCGGGCCGCGATCGGGACGCTCGTCCACGTGTTCCGGCGCCTGGCCATCTTCGCCGCGGCGATTGTCTACATCACCGTGTCCATCGAGGCCGTGTTCGCGTCCAACCGTGTGCTACTGGCCAAGCCAATCCCGGCGGTCCCTCTCATGGGCACGGAGACGTCGGTCATCGTCGACTGGGCCGGCGCGACGACGATCCGCGAGTCCCCGCTGGTTCAAACGCTCCTGCGCAATGAGACGACCCCCCGCCCGAGCGGTGTCATCTACCTCGAGAACGCCACGACCGCCAGCGGCGAGCGCTGCGCAACCGAGGCGTTCGACCCGAGACTCTACGGCCCGGCGTTTCTTCGGACGCTGTACGGGATCCTCGCGGCCACGACGGCCTACAATCTCAGCTTTATCGCGACCAACGAGCTCATCGTGCCCGTCGTCGACTGCACGTTTGCTTCGCTCGTTAATGGCGACAAGACCCTCCTCCGGGCCTTCTTCCTCACCCGCCGGAAGCTCGCGCCCGAGGACGTGACGCTCGTGGCCCTCACGCTCTCGATCCAGGACTACCGCATCCCCAAGCAGAAGCAGTTTGGGGCCGCCGGCGTCGGGACCCTCGCGCTCGTCCGGGACCTCCGTGCCTCTGCGATCCACCACGTGGTCGTCGCCCAGGGCTACCCGTTCGCGGCGCTGCGGTTCCAGGTGTACACGCTCGTGGGCATCACGGCCGACCACGAGTGGGAGCTCGAGAACGTCCCCGCGCTCCCGGGCATTGAGAACGTCAAGCGCCTCGTGACGGCGAGTCGCACGGGCTTTTACATCAACGCCCCCACGGAGCAGGCCAACATCAAGCACAACTACTGGGCCCTCGAGGCGGACCCCCGCCGGGCCCTCGGGCGGATCCCCTGGGAAGGCGGCCCCGTGCTCCGGGACTCGTGGGCGTGGGTGCACTACATCCACGTGCTCTTCGCCGCCGACACGCTCTTCAACCTCGTGGTCTTCTGCCTCGTGGTCTACCGGAACCTCCGCGCGGGGCGATTGTGGATCGGCGATGCCTTTGTCTCGATCTCCAATACCCTCTTGTACCGCGGGGTCCTGATCCTCGTTACGTGGGTCGTCAATGAGTTTTGGACCCTCCGCGAGTTCTGCGTCGTCCAGGCCAATGCCGTCGCCCACATCCAGGAGATCGTCATGTACCCGGAGATCGTCCGGGCGGACCTCCTCACGCTCTTCCTCAGCTACGCGAGCTTTGCCGGCTACCTCCTCCGGGAGCGCATCGACCCGGCGCTGGTGGTGGTTGTCTTCGAGATTGCCTTTACGTCGCGCCTGGCCATCACCGACTCGTTCCCCCACACCAAGGGCGTCCTCACTCGCGTGGCCGAGGCCGACTACGCCCTGGGGAACCTCCCGGTGAGCGATGTTGTCGCCGCGGCGACGCCCATGGCCGTCTGGAGCGTCCACAGGCTGCCCCCTCTGAGCCCGGCGTTCATCTTCTGGTCGCTCCTGCCCACGTTCAGCAGCGGCGCCGTGGTCGCCGCGTACGCCCTCGCCCGCAAGCTCCATCGTCGCCTGTTCCCCGAGAGACTCCACATCCAGCGGTTCACGAGCTACAGGGAGGACCTCGATGCCCTCGTGGCCCTTCAGAGCAAGCTCACGGTCTTTGAGCTCGCGACGGGCGCGCCCCTGCAGCGCCGCGTCGGGGTCGTCTCGGATTATGAAAACTGCCTCTACATCCGGGGGGTCAAGCACGCGTCGGCCGATGGCATCTACTCCAGCGGCTACGTCATCGCCAATGGCAAGTTCCTCATCGGCACCGCCGACCTCCTGAGCATCTTGTTCATCAAGCTCACGCGCGTGCGCTTCCGGAATGTCTACGTCAATGCCGTCAACGGCACGACCGTCCAGGAGACGGCCCAGCTCGTGTACCCGCAGACCATCGCCTGGGAGGACCTCATCCGCCTCAACGTCGGCCGCCTCTCGTAGGACACCAAACAACCGACGTGGCTCGCGGGGTTGGGCGAGAGAAGGATCTCACCATGATTATATATGATATATATATGTATATATATATGATGAAATACATAGGAGCGTTCCAGTTTCCCATCTAGTCGATCTCGATCGCTGTGTTCTGGTCGCCGTGCGGTGTCTGGTCCGTTACCACGGCGGCACATGCGATGTGGCCTCGTGATAAAATTTTGGACAATCGCGCATCGCATCTTCCCGTTTTGCAGCGGTCCGTTGCGCCAGGTGCCAAGTCGAAGTCGTCGCGTTCGACAGTGAGAAAAGCTTCGTCATTGAACACTGAACATTGATCAGGGGGACGGGGGAAGAAACGCCGTCAAAAGCAAGCAACGGCGACTGGCCCATGGTGGCGGCACCGCATCGCCCGTCCATCGCCGTTCAAGGCGTCGGCGTCGGCTCCGGCCGTCCAACGCACGACGACTATCACCACCACGAGGCCAAGCACAAGCCCCACGCGCGTGCAGGTGGCGCGCCGCACCGGCACGTCACGCCCCGGCACGTCTTCCACCTCGTCCGCCGGCTCTGCATCCTCGCGGCGGCGGTCGTCTACCTCGTGACCTCGATCCAGGCGACCCTCAAGGCCTATCACGTCCTCCGGGGGCTGCGGAATCCGTCCGTGGCCTTTGAGTCCTACGACACCCGCAACATCCTCCAGTACGTCGGCGATGGGCGGATCCGGGACTCGCCGTTGGTCCTGGGGGTGCTCCAGAATGACACGTCCAAGCGCGCGTTCTCGGTCTTCCTCGAGAGCGACGGCCGCGTCTCGTTCACCAACTGCTCGACGCCCAAGTTCCAGGCCCGGATGTACAGCAATTTCTTCCTCCGACTGGCCTTTTCGACGCTCCGCCGGGACAGCAACTACAACGTGACCGAGCTCCGGGTGCACGATCTCATCGCGCCGATCGTCGACTGCTCCTTCGAGCCCATCGCCCGGGGATACGAGACCATCGCGCGGGTCTTTTACCTCACCCGGCACGTCGAGGACCCCAATGACGTCCTGCTCATCTCGATGCGCTTCAGCATGCAGGACTTTGTGATCGTCGAGCAAAACCAGCGGGGGCCCTTTGGCGTCGGCACGCACCAGTACATCCGGGACATGGCCGCCCCCAAGGTGCTCATGACCCGCTACACGGGGACATTGGGGTATCCCTTCGAGATCGCCGTCGCCGAGGTGTACGAGAACGCGGGCCTCAACGGCGAGGGCTGGTGGGTCTGGAGCCGCGTGCCCCCGACGCCCACGTCGGTCCCGACCCAGGCCCTGACGGCCCAGCGCACGGGCTTCTTCGTGGACGCCGAGACCGAGCAGTCCAACATCAAGAACCTCCACTGGACCATCACCGAGGACCCCAAGTCGGCCCTGACGACCTGGGACTGGCACGGCGAGCCCGTGCTCCGGGACTCGTGGGCCTGGGTGCACTTTGTCCACGTTGCCTTTGCCCTCGACGGCGTCGTGAACCTCCTCGTGCTCGTCGTGGTCATGTACCGCAACTTCCAGATGGGCAAGATCTGGGTCGGCGATGCCTTCGTCTCGGTCTCGACGACGCTCCCGCTCCGCGGGGCCCTCATCCTGCTCTCGTGGCTCTTCAATGGCTTCTGGAGCATTACCGAGTTTTGCCTGCACGACGCCCACCGCCTCGCGGGGACGCAGGAGATCTTCATCTTTCCCGAGATCGCCAAGGCCGATCTCCTGACGCTCTACCTGGCCATCGCCAGCGGCCTGGGCCACGTCGTTCGCGAACGCATCGATCCGGCGCTGGTGATCCTCGTCTTCTTCGTGGCGTTTGATGCGCGTCTGACGATCGTCGGGTGGTTCCCGAGTGTGCGTGATGCGATCGTCGCCGTGGCCCAGGCCGATCACTCGCGGGCGATTCTGAGTGTGAGTGAGACGGTCTCGATCTACTCCCCCCTGCGGCTCTGGACGACCCACGAGCTCGAGGGCATCCACGCAACGTTCATCTTTCGGTGCCTACTGCCGTTCTTCGTGAGTCTCCTCGTCCTCGTGGCCTATGTGCTCGCTCGGAAGGCGTATTGGCGGCTCTTCCCGCCCAAGGTGCGGAAAAGGGACTCGGTAAACGGGTCCTCCAAGGTGGTCAACGCCGGTGACTCGGTGCTGTCCTTGAAACGGGACCTCACACTCTTTGAGATCGCCACGGGTGCCGAGCTCCAGAGCCGCTTCGGAGTCGTCTCGGACTATGAAAACTGCCTCTACATCAAGGGTATGAAGTACGCGAGCGCCGACGGCATCTTCTGCAACGGCTTCGTCATCGCCCGGGGCAAGTACCTCCTCGCGACCGTCGACCTGGCGCCGCTCGTGCTGATGAAGCTGACGCACCTGCGACTGCAAAATGTCTATGCGTACGCGATCGAGGGCAGTACGGTCCAGCAAACGGCGCGGCTGGTGTACCCGGAGACGCTGACGTGGACCGAGCTCTCGCATCTCAACGTTACCGTGCTCTCCTAGACGTGGAGATGTCGAGCCTTTGCGCTTGCGCCCAATTGGATTCTGGTTGCTTCGGGGGGTACGGATCGAGGATTGTAGTTGCAACCAACCGAGCCCATTTTGTTTTTTTGTTTGGTTGTGGCCGGGAGGTCTTCCGTTATGTGACCGGCACACGGCAACCTGCGTGAGCCAGACTATCGACCTGCACACTTCAATCAATGTCGGTATCGTGGGAAGAAATACCAGGCTGTAAGGGAATTCCTTGCATTGTGCGTCGTTCACGAACCCACAGCGAGGGAATTGAAAACTAGGCAGCAAGTTTAGTCCGTGAGCAGACAATAAAAAGGTGGTCACATAGCTGGAAACAATAAATGACCTTTCAAATGACGGCATTCCTTGCACTAGTGGTGCTCAATTCGGACGCAACGTTCATCATCTTTAAACCTCACAGGGAATCTATCGCGGGATTTTTGACTGTGCAATGGACTGACAAAAAAAGAATCGTCGTGTTGAGGAGCCGAAGGGCGATTGTAACGTAGTAGTAGATATTTTGTAAGTACCTCACTTCGAAGTGCGGATACGGTTCAAGATTTCCTTCTTCCTTCGGGCTGGTCGCCTCTGATCTTCATGTACCATGTTGAGAGCTGGTGCTCCAGTGACTCCTTCGTCGTTTTCACACAACGATGCACAATTCGATTGTTTGTGTTGCATCTACGCAAGAATCGTCGTGTTCAGCTGTAGCAACTCCCCGACTGTCATCATCTCAGGATAGAAAAGCCGCGCCATCTTCTGAACCGTGTACCCATCCACTTCGTACACGTAGACGTCCGCAAACCGCACCCGCGTCATGACCATGCCCCAAATCTTGGGGATATCATTTGTCCGCAGGAGCCATTTGTTGCTCGCCATCACAAAGCCGTTGCAGTAAATGCCGTCGGCGCTTGCGAACTTGATGCCCTTGATGTAGACGCAGTTGTCATAA